>JAJSRW010000624.1:20000-36956 GCA_022414725.1 Microglena sp. YARC | reverse complement strand
CCCACACGCGCCCGCGGTGCACTCGCCACTAGGGCGAATGGAGTATTGGTATATATATGTAGGGTAGTATAAGGTCGATAATTAGGTAAGGTAGGTATAGCGTATAGTAGTATTGAGTACCTGTATATGATGTATGAGTTATATCTGAGTATAGCTCTTTCAGCGTAGGACGAATGGTGCTAGGTGGTAGCCGATTGCTAAGGAAGCGAAGAGTCCGCGGTGTCGACCCCCTGTCGGGCGCTGTTGGGCGTTTAGTGATATGATAAGTATAAGCTATGACGGTAGGCCGTGTTGCGGGTGGCCTACCCTACTCTCGACGAACCCCCCCGCCGCGCCCCCCCCAACGAACACACACACACACACCAAGCACACCACAATCACCCACACCAATCATCGAGTACGGTGCCCGTTTTGGCCTTGGCCACAGCCTATGGGAGCTGGTTACAGTAATGGGTTTCACTTGAAGCCCCCGCCGCATTCACAACCACCACCACCACCGAAACCATCTATCCGCCGCCGCTCCCCTTCGCCTCCCGTTGGCCACCACCTGTTTTGGGCTGGGTGCAAAACTGGTTTTCTCTGCAGCTGCATGCAACTTCAAACATCGACGGATTTGCGATGGTCTCCCTTGGTGCACACCACAAGACACAACACCATCCGTACTCCACCCCCCCCCCCCCCCCACCCCAGTTATTCCATCCCACCCACAACCATGTTGCCCCCGCCCACACAAACATACTCCCTTACTCTTCCTGAACATATTTTCCTGACTCCATCCCTTCCCCTACCCCAGTCATCCCACCAGCCCCCACCCTCTCCCACTGTCATCCCTCAACCCTTCCCTACACGCACCCACCAGCACACACACTCCATATCTGCCTCCCTCCACTTCAGCTGTGGGCTTTGCCATAGCTGAAAGGCAAACGGGACGAAAAGAGCATCGACAACGTTTTGCGCATCATCCGACTCCGCTTAAAAGCATCGGACCTGCTTTCCCTGCCACCTCAGCTGTGATCGATAGTCGACCCCACTGATAAATAGTATATATTATATATTATATATATATATATATAATATATATACTATATATTATATATCCTTAGTACCGGTAGCCCCGCTGTGGGCCGGTGGCCACACCAACACTCCCTCTCCCCCTGCACTCTCAGACGCCCACCTCTCTCTCTATACCATTTCCCCTTCTGCTTCAGCTGTGGCCTCCCCCCCTGTCATATACCGTAATTCCCCCCCCCCCCACACAACACACCCACCCACCCACCCACACACATACACATTCAGGACCCACAGTAATCCTCTACTTCCGGCCCGGCCTCTTCCCACCCAATCCACACACACTCTCTTTCTCTCACCTTCGCCCGCCAAAAGCCTCCCTTCCCAACCACCATCACACACAACTCTCTCCTCACTCCCTACCTCACACCCTTCACTTCCGCTGTGGGATTTAATCTTGCAGAAAGAGGGGAAAGTGCAGACACAACAACTTGGGAACGCTCAGATCCGATCACCCCGAGAACAACCGGACCAGTGCAATTCCAAAGCTACAAACTTGCAGCTCCATCTTCTCGTGCAGTGCCCCAGTTGAAAACTCGGTCAACTCTTGGAACAGCACAAATCGTATTTCACGATATTCGATACAGCGAAAAGAGCTTTCAGATATGGGATTAGAGGTTGCAAGCGCAAGAGTGTGCAGAGGGTCGTGGCGAATCTGAACAAAGTCGAATTAATCGCAACAACCAGCCAACCATGCATGACGAAGGCGATGCGATGGCATGGCGAAATTGCGCATTGCGTGAGATGAACGGTGGCAACGCTCGCAGGGCGGGAGAAAAAAAGCATGACGATCTGAAGGTCTGGCTTGATTACGAGTCTGGCGTACCTCCTGAGGTTGGAAAGCAAAGTCTTCCCGCCTGGCTTGGCTAAGAGCAGCTTAGCAGCTTCGCGTTCATCCTGAGGCATGGGATCGCGCTGTTCACGTCCGGCTTGATTATGAGCCTGGCGTAACTCCTCGGGTCGGGCAGCGTGGGCCACACGTCGACTCTTGTTGGCTCTGCCAGGCTCTGTCCAGTTCTTCCTTGCTCATGCAAGCTCGCTTTGAGGGCTGGCTGGCGGTGTTGCGGGCCCTCCTGTCCATTAGGACCGTTGGCATGCATCATGGTCGAATGCTCCGTGAAGAAGCAATGAACTGAAACGATTATTCTGAGCGCCATGCAAAGCGAGGGTCAGATGACAGAGGTCGATGACCTCCGAGGAGAGTATCCTCTGGATCTAAATTGCTTGCAGTCATAGTATGGGAGGTAAATGTTGGGATGAAATGAGCGCGCGCGCTTAGCTTTGCGCATCTGCAGTTTCGGTATTTTGAACATTTCGCTAGGCGGGGTGTTGCGAGTTGGCTTTGACGGAAAGTCGGTTGCAAGTCGGTTACACTTCGCACGCCCATGGCACGTGGGCACGCGATGATGACACCACACGACCACGAACACGACCATGATTTCTTTCTATATATATATATATATATATATATATATATATATTATATATTATATATATAGAAATATATATATATACTACTAATATATTATATATAGTATATACTACTATAATATATTATAGAAATATATATATATATAAAAAAAAAATAAAAAATATATATTATATATATATATATATATACTAGTAACGGTTAGCCCGTGTGGCCAGTGGCCACACAGACACACATCACCCCTACCCCAATCATAATAGGGTGCCCGTGGGGCTGGGTTACAGAATGGGCTACAAACATGTCCTCACCTCCACCCCTCTCATAAACACAGTCATCATGTTTCCCCACTTCAAATCCTGATGCATCTGCCCCCCCCCCCCCCCCCCCCCCCCCCCCCCCCCCCTCCCCAGCACTAACAACTACCCACACACTAATCCCTCCCCATGCATCCCCCCCCCCCCCCCCCCCCCCCCCCCCCCCCCCCACACACACACACACAGTCCCGACTCTGCCCAAACCTCGACCAGGCCCAATCTCAAATTTGCCTCACCCCTTTACCCGCCAACACACACGCACTTCCCTGCTTTCTCCGTTCCCATTTATCTGATCTTCTCTCGGCCACTTTAGCAGATGGGTTTAACAGAAGCGATTATGATGTTTCCAGCTGAGTTCGAAATCACGCCGACGTTTGGACGTTTCGTCAGACGACGCGGAAATGCGAAGACTTTTGGAAATTGCAAACGAACGTCTGCGCAGTTTCAGACTCAGCTTGAAAGATCGGAATTGCGCGAGAGCAAAGGTGCTTACCTGAAGCTTCCTCTTCGCGCATAGATACCTGGTTGGGCGTGCAAGCTGTTTCCCGAAAGGGCCTTCGCTCGGTCAACTCTGTCACGCACTCGCTACAGCTCAGCGCGAAAATAACCTTATCGTTGCAGGGTGTGAGTCGTGTGGGGTGGGGGGGAAGATCTTGAAGAGGTATTGCACGCGGTGCAAGGAGCACGCAGCAAGAAGGAAGTCGGACGTCGGAAGAACGTCACAGGGTTGCAGGGACTTAGATCGTGCAGAGATACCATGAGCCGCGCCAGTGTCTTAGCTCGCAGCAAGATGAATGTATCAATAGAGCATGCAGAAAGGCTGGAGAATGGAAGTGAACTACCTCCAATCACGAATCGGGCGATGTGATAGCGAATCAGGCGATGTGATAGCATAATGCGACGACGAATGTAATGCTGAGATGAAGAAAGAAGTGCGCATGCGTGAGCCAAGTGAGAGTCAAGGGCCAGCCGAATCATGAGCCGAAGTGAAAGTTCTGGAGCATGAGCCGCAGCCCGCAGGTTGCTCCGTGAAGCAATACACTGAAAACTATTATTCCGAGCGCCATGCAAAGCGATCTGAGGGTCAGCAAAATGACCTCCGAGGAGAGGATCTCCTCACTCATTTCATTGCACTTCATTGCAGTCACAGTTATAGGAGGCAGTTGTGGACATGAAAATGAGCGCGCGCGCATAGCTTAGCGCATCTGCTGTTTCGGCAATTGAAATCGCTGGGCGAAGACTCGGGTGTAAGGAAAGTCGGTTGCAAGTCGGTTACACTTCGCACGCCCATGGCACGTGGGTACGCGATGATGACACCACCACGACCACGACCACGACCACGACCGCGACCACGACCACGACCGCGACCACGACCATGATTTCTGTATATATATATATATAGAAATATAGTACGGTAGCCCGTGTGGCCGGTGGCCACACCTACTCTCACGAAGACCCCCCCCCCCCCCCCCCCCCCCTCCCCCCCCCAATCATAGTACGGTGCCCGTTTGGCCTTTGGCCACACCTATTTGGGGCTGGTTGCATAATGGTTTACACTTGAAGCCCCCCCCCCCCCCCCCCATTCACACACCACCACCACCAAACCATTATCCGACCCCTCCCCCCTTCCCTCCCGTTGGCCACACCTGTTTTGGGCTGGGTTGCAAAACGGTTTTCTCTGTAGTGCATGCAACTTCAAACATTGACGGACGCATATCCTTGCGATGGTCTCCCTTGTGCACCCACAAGCACACAAACACCACCGTACTCCCCCCCCCCCCCCCCCCCCCCCAGTTATCTCCACCCCTACCCCCTACCAACCATGTACCCCCGCCCACGAACATACTCCCTTACTCTTCCTGACATATTTCCTGACTCCATCCCTTCCCCCACCCCAGCCATCCCACCAGCCCCCACCCTCTCCCCACTCTCATCCCTCCCCTCCCTCCTACACGCACCCACCAGCACACACACTCCATATCTGCCTCCCTCCACTTCAGCTGTGGGCTTTGCCATAGCTGAAAGGCAAACGGGACGATGGGCATCGACAACGTTTGCGCATCATCCGACTCCGCTAAAAGCATCGGACCTGCTTCCCTGCCACCTCAGCTGTGATCGATAGTCGACCCCACTGAAAAAGCTGAACCTGCGCAATCGCAACTGCATATAACTAAAGCTCCTTCTTAGCGATCACGCATTCAGTTCGGCCGAAGAACAATCCTGTTCACCGCAACTGCTCCCGAAGTCAACTCGATCTGAGACTTGGAAATATCGCTAGGTTCATCCATTCAACTTTGCCGCGTGCTCGCTATTGCAAAATGCACAGCGACGACATGTTTCTCGATGCAGTGGGAAGAAGTTGCAGTCAAGTTGCTGATTTGAGATGTTCGCTCAAGTTAGGGCGAGAATGCTCAGCGATATTTTTCATTCGGTCAACTTTGATGCGTACTTGCTATGGCAAAATGCGGAGCGACATATTTCTCAATGCAGTGGGAAGATTTTGCAGTCAAGTTTGTGACATGGGATGGATGCGATTCGGACATTTCTGACAGGTCGGCTGACTCACCACGTGACCTCCCGTTGTGCGCAGCGACAGGTCTCTTGACGCAAGGGAAAGGTCTTGCAGAGATGCAGGGGAAAAAGCTTGTAGGAAGACGAACTGTAGCGCTACCGAAATCAGGTGGATGAACTCAGGCGGGAAAAGGAGAAATCGGGCGGGATGCGCAACAGGTAGAATACGCAGGAGGCGAATTCGCAGGAGGCTAATCAGGCAGAAGTTGAAGCAGGGGGATTAAAAGCGTGAATTGGCTGAGCGGGAATTGGCTGGGCGGTAATAGGCTGGGCCGGAAGTCGGTTAAGTCGGTTGCGCGATGACACCACCACGACCACGACCACGACCACCACCACGACCACGACCATGATTTCTTTATATACATAGATATATATACATGCGTTCTGTCTACCTCCACTGTAAATGCAGCAGTTCGCAATTTCAAATTTCAAAGAGCTTTCTATCTTTAAGTGTCTTTCCAGACTGCCACAGATTCAACCGAATCTCAACCCAATATGAAGAAAGACTGCCAAAGATCCAACCGAATCTCAACCCACTCAACCGAATCCCAACCCAATATGAAGGAAGACTGCCACAGCTTCAACCGAATCTCAATCCAATATGAAGAAAGACTGCCAAAGATCCAACCGAATCTCAACCCACTCAACCGAATCCCAACCCAATATGAAGGAAGACTGCCACAGATTCAACCTAATCTCAACCCAATATGAAGGAAGACTGCCACAGATCCAACCGAATCTCAACCGAATCCCAACCCAATATGAAGGAAAACTGCCACAGATTCAACCGAATCTCAATCCAATATGAAGAAAGACTGCCACACATCCAACCGAATTTTAACTGAATCTTGAAGTGTCTGCACAGAATCAACCGAATCTATTCTCAACCCAATATGCAGAAAGACTGCCACAGAATCAACCCAATCTCAACTGAATCTTCAAGTGTCTGCACAGATTCAACGAATCTCAACCCAGTTTGAAGAAAATCTGCGCTACTAACGAAAGAAAAACCTGGACAAGTCTTTATACTGTCTAATAAGCGTAGATGGCTCCCTGGTTTACATGGGTACCACACGGGGGATTTGGCATTGGAAGATGGTGAGCAGCCCTTAGCTCGCTGTATTGTATAGATTAAATAGAAGCCCTATCGACACATTGGTGGGTGGGTGGGTGGGTGATTGAGTGAGTGGGAGGGTGGGGATAATCACTCCCACTCTCCTTGTATATGAAAGCAATTACATGGCTGGCCTATGATTAAACATAAGCCCTATCGACATTTTGGTGGGTGGGTGGGTGGGTGGTTGATTTCGTGAGTGGGAGGGTGGGTGGGTGGTTGATTTAGTGAGTGGGAGGGTGGGTTGGGATATTTCACCCCTACTTCAGTTTTTTTTGTGCAACCGGTTTTTGGGGTCCACTCTCCTTCTACATGAAATCACGAACATAGCTGACCTGTATGTGTTTTTACAGTCTAGCCAATTAAGGCGCAGCCAAATAGCCGATTTAGGCGCAGTCAAATAGGCTAAATAGACTTGCCTAACCTCAATAATGGGAATACAAAACAAGCACTGGTGAACTGAACCCCAATAAATTGTAAACGATGGGGGCCTTGATTTCGTCCTATGCAGATGATATAACTTTCCTTTATGCTGTGATTGATTAGAAGCATGCTGTTTATAGCACTGCACCGTTTTCGGGAGGGGGGGGGGGGGGGGGGCTACGTGTTGGCGCTAGGGTGGGTGAAAGGAGCTACCTAGAAGCTGCTGCGCATAGCCCTAAAAACGAAACAATGTCTCAGGGCTTGAGCACTATTTCATTTTTTTGCTACTCATTTGGGGGCTGAGACTGGGACTACGACAACACCATTTGTGTGTGTGTGTGTGTGTGTGTGTGTGTGTGTGTGTGAGTGGGTGTGTGTGAGTGGGTGTGTGTGGGTGTGTGTGTGTGGGTGGGGGGCTTACGTGTGCCAGATTCTAGCCAGCTCCATTATAACAGGGTCCCAGGTAGCGATCGCTACTAGTAGCGAAAAAAGCTCTGCGCAGCTTTTTTGCTACTTGCAGTAGCTTTCAGCCAGCTCCATTAGCCAGCCACAGGGCCAAGCCCACAGCTCTCAGCTGCATTGGAATGCCTGCCGTGTCAGCTTTCAGATGCACTAGCTAGCTACAGATTTAGCCCATGGACAAGGAAATAAACTCAGCTGCATTCCTGTATGATATATCCCATAGTGCAGCAGGGTACTTCCAAGCGCGCGCTGGCGCGCTGCCTTTTTGAGCCCCACTGCGCCTTTTGCACAGTTCTTTGCAACCCCCTGTGGGCGCAGCAAGCAATTGTTGGGCTTTTTGCACTACAAAGCGCAGTTTTCTTGTTTTCAAGTGCGCTAAAGCGCTGGCCAATTTGGTCAATGGAAGGACCCTGTGGTGCAGTGTTGATAAACGAAAATACTATCGCCTGCTGAGCCCCTTTCAGTGATACACGAGCAGCAGCAACAGTTCGAGCAGCAGCAGCAGTTCGAGCAGCAGTAGAAGTTCTGCCAAGGTACACAGACGAAAATTCCTCCTTGTCAGTGTGGGCAGGTCTGAACAGCTGCTGATGATATTGAGACGCACAAAGCATCTTGCTTTATGCACAAATCTCTCAAACCCATTTCAGTGATATACGATGGTCTAGTGGTAAACCAGATCGCTTGAAGATGAAGAGTCAGGGGTTCGACTTCCCCTTCGGTCGCTCTTGGCGTTGCAGGTCTTTGTCAACCGCGATGGTAGCTTGTCCAGTTGAGGTAGGAGACCGCTCCCCACCCGCGTACGACGGGCTCCTTTAACACCACGCCCCACCAGGCGTTATCATTATTATATGATATCATACTCGACTTTGGCCAAGGATCATCCTAGTCCGGGGGTAGCCAGTCCGGGGTGACCGGTGAACCCTAAACCCTCAACCCCCACCCCCGGACTGGCTACCCCCCAACAATATTTTTATGGAGCTGGCTACCCCCTGACTAGCAAAAGTTTTAATGGAGCTGGCTAGAAGCGGCCATGCCTTTAATAGCCATTGTAGCGTTACGTGTAGGGAACGGCAATATGATATCATGTGATCATGTCAACATATGATATCACGTCATCATATGATATCATGTCAACATATGATTTCATATGATGGCCACGGCCTGGCTAGGCTACATTTACCATTTATGTACAGTATCATATGATGCAATTTGTTTGATATCATATGATATCATACTTGCCTTTGGTCAACATCATATGATATGCCGGTCCCGAATTCCTCGTGGTACTGACAGTAAGCTCCTACAGTTCATCTATGAACCTTTCTTGCTTTTTCAATAACCTTTCGAGAGGGCACTCTCTTGGCCAGCTTAGATAGGAGACTTGGGCTGTTCTTGTTAGCTCTATGTAGCTGTGGCTGCAGCCTGCCAAAGCGTGAGGTCTGGGGGTGGGACTGCGCGCGCTCGCACTGTCTGACCCAGCACCGAAAACCTTGAGACCGTCACCTACACTTTCGAGAGGGCAATCTCTTGGCCAGCTTAGATAGGAGACTTGGGCTGTTCTTGTTAGCTCTATGTAGCTGTGGTCGCCGCTAGCCATAGCATAAGCTCTGGGGGCTGGCTTGGCTGCAGCCCCCAGAGCCCAGAGACTTTCACCTTCACTTTCGAGAGGGCACCTAAACCCTAAAACAGTGCCGGCTTGGGCGCACCACCTAAACCCTAAAACAGTGCCGGCTTGGGCGCTGCACCTAAACCCTAAAACAGTGCCGGCTTGGGCGCTGCACCTAAACCCTAAAACAGTGCCGGCTTGGGCGCAGCACCTTACGCCTTGAGACCGTCAACTTGGTTTTAAAGAAGGTACTCTCTTGGCCAGCTTCGATTGGAGACCTGGGCTGTTCTTGTTAGCTCTATGTAGCTGTGGTCGCTGCCCGCCAAGCATGAGGTCTGGGGGCCAGCTTGGCCGCACCCCCCCGGATCCCAGAGACTGTCACCTTCACTTTCGAGAGGGCACCTAAACCCTAAAACAGTGCCGGCCTGGGCGAAGCACCTGAAGCATTGAGACAGTCAACTTGGTTTAAAAGAAGGTACTCTCTTGGCCAGCTTCGATTGGAGACCTGGGCTGTTCTTGTTAGCTCTACGTAGCTGTGGCTGCAGCCTGCCAAAGCGTGAGGTCTGGGGGTGGGACTGCGCGCGCTCGCACTGTCTGACCCAGCACCGAAAGCCTTGAGACCGTCACCTACACTTTCGAGAGGGCAATCTCTTGGCCAGCTTAGATAGGATACCTGGGATGTTCTTGTCAGCTCTATGTAGCTGTGGTCGCTGCCTGCCAATGCATGAGGTCAGCGGTCCGGCTTGGCTGCAGCCCTCAAAGCCCAGAGTCCGTGACCTTCCTTTTAGTTAAGGCATTCTTTTAGCCAGCTCAGATAGGATGCCTGGGCTGTTCTTGTTAGCTCTATGTAGCTGTGGTTGCAGCCCGCCATAGCATGAGGTCTTGGCCGCAGCCCCCCAGATTCCAGAGACTTTCATCTTCACTTTTGAGAGGGCACCTAAACCCTAAAACAGTGCTGGCTTGGGTGCTGCACCTAAAGCCTTGAGACCGTCAACTTGTTTTTAGAGAGGGCACTCTCTTGGCTAGCTTAGATAGGAGACTTTTACTGTTCTTGTGTGACTGTGCAGCAGCAAGAGCAGCATCTGCCGTTCTTTGTTCTGCCGCTGCCTTGGCCTCCTCCTACAGCACACCAGGGTTGGTGTTCGGTGTTTGGGTTGGTGCTTGGGTTGGTGTTCGTGTGGGTTGGTGTTTGGTGTTTTGGGTTGGAGTTGGTGTTTGCTGTTCTTGTGTGACTGTGCAGCAGCAAGAGCAGCATCTGCACTTCTTTGTTCTGCCGCTGCCTTGGCCTCCTCCTGCAGCACACCAGCGTTGGTGTTTGGGTTTGGGGTTGGTGTTTGTGTGTGTTGGTGTTTGGTGTTTTGGGTTGGTGTTGGTGTTGGTGTTTGCTGTGCTTGTGTGACTGTGCAGCAGCAAGAGCAGCATCTGCCGTTCTTTGTTCTGCCGCTGCCTTGGCCTCCTCCTGCAGCACACCAGAGTTGCTGTTAGGTGTGGGTGTTTTGGGTTGTTTTTGGTGTTTAGTGTTTGTGTGGGTTGGTGTTTGGTGTTTGGTGTTGGTGTTGGTCTTTGCAGTTTTGGGGTTGGTGTTGGTGTTTGGGGTGTGGGTTAGTGTTTGGTGTTTTGGGTTGGTGTTGGTGTTTTGGGATGGGGTTGGTGTTTGAAGTGCTTGTGTGACTGTGCAGCAGCAAGAGCAGCATCTGCAGTTCTTTGTTCTGTCGCGGCCTTGGCCTCCTCCTGACGCATACCAGCGTTGGTGTTTGGGGGTTGGGGTTGGTGTTTTGTGTTTTGGGTTGGGGTTGGTGTTTGGTGTTTTGGGTTGGTGTTGGTGTTGGTGTTTGCTGAGCTTGTGTGACTGTCAGCAGCAACAGCAGCATCTGCCGTTCTTTGTTCTGCCTCTGCCTTGGCCTCCTGCTGCAGCACACCAGAGTTGCTGGTGGGTATTGGGTGTTTTGGGTTGTTTTTGGTGTTTGGGTTGTTTTTTGGTGTTTGGTGTTGGTGTTTGTGTGGGTTGGTGTTTGGTGTTTTGGGTTGGTGTTGGTGTTGGTGTTTTGTGTTTGGGGTTGGTGTTTGGTGTTAGGTGTTTGGGGTTGGTGTTTGGTGTTTTGGGTTGGGGTTGGTGTTAGGTGTTTGGGGTTGGTGTTTGGTGTTTTGGGTTGGGGTTGGTGTTAGGTGTTTTGGGTTGGTGTTTGGTGTTTTGGGTTGGGGTTGGTGTTTTGGGTTGGTGTTTGGTGTTTTGGGTTGGTGTTGGTGTTAGGTGTTTTGGGTTGGTGTTTGGTGTTTTGGGTTGGGGTTGGTGTTAGGTGTTTTGGGTTGGTGTTTGGTGTTTTGGGTTGGTGTTTGGTGTTTTGGGTTGGTGTTAGGTGTTTTGGGTTGGGGTTGGTGTTCGGTGTTTTGGGTTGGTGTTTGGTGTTTTGGGTTGGGGTTGGTGTTTTGGGTTGGTGTTTGGTGTTTTGGGTTGGGGTTGGTGTTTGGTGTTTTGGGTTGGTGTTGGTGTTAGGTGTTTTGGGTTGGTGTTTGGTGTTTTGGGTTGGGGTTGGTGTTTGGTGTTTTGGGTTTGGGTTGGTGTTAGGTGTTTTGGGTTGGTGTTTGGTGTTTTGGGTTGGGGTTGGTGTTTTGGGTTGGTGTTTGGTGTTTTGGGTTGGGGTTGGTGTTTGGTGTTTGGGGTTGGTGTTTGGTGTTTTGGGTTGGGTTGGTGTTGGTGTTTTGGGTTGGTGTTTGGTGTTTTGGGTTGGGGTTGGTGTTTGGTGTTTTGGGTTGGTGTTTGGTGTTTTGGGTTGGTGTTTGGTGTTTTGGGTTGTGTTTGGTGTTTTGGGTTGGTGTTTGGTGTTTTGGGTTGGGGTTGGTGTTTGGTGTTTTGGGTTGGTGTTTGGTGTTTTGGGTTGGGGTTGGTGTTAGGTGTTTTGGGTTGGTGTTTGGTGTTTTGGGTTGGTGTTTGGTGTTTTGGGTTGGGGTTGGTGTTTTGGGTTGGTGTTTGGTGTTTTGGGTTGGGGTTGGTGTAAGGTGTTTTGGGTTGGTGTTTGGTGTTTTGGGTTGGGGTTGGTGTTTTGGGTTGGTGTTTGGTGTTTTGGGTTGGGGTTGGTGTTTTGGGTTGGTGTTGGTGTTAGGTGTTTTGGGTTGGTGTTTGGTGTTTTGGGTTGGTGTTTGGTGTTTTGGGTTGGGGTTGGTGTTTTGGGTTGGTGTTTGGTGTTTTGGGTTGGGGTTGGTGTTTGGTGTTTGGGGTTGGTGTTTGGTGTTTTGGGTTGGGGTTGGTGTTCGGTGTTTTGGGTTGGTGTTTGGTGTTTTGGGTTGGGGTTGGTGTTCGGTGTTTTGGGTTGGTGTTTGGTGTTTTGGGTTGGTGTTTGGTGTTTTGGGTTGGGGTTGGTGTTTTGGGTTGGTGTTTGGTGTTTTGGGTTGGGGTTGGTGTTTGGTGTTTGTGGTTGGTGTTTGGTGTTTTGGGTTGGGGTTGGTGTTAGGTGTTTTGGGTTGGTGTTTGGTGTTTTGGGTTGGGGTTGGTGTTAGGTGTTTTGGGTTGGTGTTTGGTGTTTTGGGTTGGTGTTTGGTGTTTGGGGTTGGTGTTTGGTGTTTTGGGTTGGGGTTGGTGTTTGGTGTTTTGGGTTGGGTTTGGTGTTTGGTGTTTTGGGTTGGGGTTAGGTTGGGGTTGGTGTTTTGTTATATACAATATATAGCAGGGGACAGCAGGGTAGAACCCTAAACCCTAAAACGGTAGAAACTGGATAGTACTGTAAACAACCTGAATTACCAAGTTGGTGTTTGGGGTTTGTGGTTTGTGCTTGTGGTTTGTGTTTGGTGTTAGTGTTTGTGGTTTGTGTTTGTGTTTGTGGTTTGTGTTTGTGTTTGTGGTTTGTGTTAGGTGTTTGGTGCTGGTGTTGGTGTTAGGTGTTTGGTGTATGGTATTGGTATATGTGGTTGCTGTATGGTTTTGGTGTATGGGGTTTTGGTGTTTGGGGTTGGGTGTTTGGTATTGGTGTATGGTGTTGGTGCTTGGGGTCGGTGTTTGGTGTTTGGTGTTGGTGTTTGTTGTTTGTTGTTTGGTGTTGGTGTGTGGTGTTGGTGTTTGAGATTGGGTTTGGTGTTTTTGTTGTTTGTTGTTTGGTGTTGGAGTTTGGTGTTTGGGGTTGGTGTATGGGGCTAGTGTTTGGGGTTGGGGATGGGGTTGGGGTTGGTGTTTGTGTCGGTTGGTGTTTTGTGTTTGTGTGGATTAGTGTTTGGGTTGCTCTAAGCCTTGCCCCCTTTGCTCCCCCCCTTCCAGGCTGCAATCCACCACCTCCTCTATTCGCCTCCCTCAGGGGGGGGGCCTTTGTCCCAGGTGGGGCCTTAGTCCCAGGGGGGGCCTTAGTCTCAGCCCCCCCCCCTTCGCCCCCCCTCTTCCAGGCTGCAATCCACCACCTCCTCTATCCGCCTCCCTCAGGGGGGGGGGCCTTAGTCTCAGCCCGCCCCCCCCTTTGCCCCCCCTCTTCCAGGCTGCAATCCACCACCTCCTCTATCCGCCTCCCTCAGGGGGGGGGGGCCTTAGTCCCAGGCCCCCCCCTTCGCCCCCCCTCTTCCAGGCTGCAATCCACCACCTCCTCTATCCGCCTTCCTCAGGGGGGGGGCCTTAGTCCCAGGCCCCCCCCCTTTGCCCCCCCTCTTCCAGGCTGCAATCCACCACCTCCTCTATCCGCCTCCCTCAGGGGGGGGGGCCTTAGTCCCAGGCCCCCCCCTTTCGCTCCCCCCCTTCCAGGCTGCAATCCACCACCTCCTCTATCCGCCTCCCTCAGGGGGGGGGGGGCCTTAGTCCCAGGCCCCCCCCTTCGCCCCCCCTCTTCCAGGCTGCAATCCACCACCTCCTCTATCCGCCTCCCTCAGGGGGGGGGCCTTAGTCTCAGGCCCCCCCCCCTTTGCCCCCCCTCTTCCAGGCTGCAATCCACCACCTCCTCTATCCGCCTTCCTCAGGGGGGGGGCCTTAGTCCCAGGCCCCCCCCCTTTGCCCCCCTCTTCCAGGCTGCAATCCACCACCTCCTCTATCCGCCTCCCTCAGGGGGGGGGGCCTTAGTCCCAGGCCCCCCCTTTGCCCCCCTCTTCCAGGCTACAATCCACCACCTCCTCTATCTGCCTTCCTCAGGGGGGGGGGGCTTAGACCCAGGCGCCCCCTTTCGCCCCCCTCTCCCAGGCTGCAAACGACCACCTCCTCTATCCGCCTCCCTCAGGGGGGGGGGCCTTAGTCCCAGGCCCCCCCCTTTGCCCCCCCCCTTCCAGGCTGCAATCCAAAACCTCCTCTATCCGCCTTCCTCAGGGGGGGGGGCCTTAGTCCCAGGCCCCCCCTTCGCCCCCCTCTTCCAGGCTGCAATCCACCACCTCCTCTATCCGCCTCCCTCAGGGGGGGGGCCTTAGTCTCAGGCCCCCCCCCCCTCTCTCCCCCTCTTCCAGGCTGCAATCCACCACCTCCTCTATCCGCCTCCCTCAGGGGGGGGGGCCTTAGTCCCAGGCCCCCCCCCTTTGCCCCCCCTCTTCCAGGCTGCAATCCACCACCTCCTCTATCCGCCTCCCTCAGGGGGGGGGGGGGGGGGGGCTTAGACCCAGGCGCCCCCCTTCGCCCCCCCTCTCCCAGGCTGCAAACGACCACCTCCTCTCTCACACTACCACCACCACCATGACAAACACTCACCAGCAGCGACAGGAGCATTGGTGTGACCTCCTTAAAGGTGGGCCTTGCTGTTGGGCTCTTTGCCTTGCCCCCTTAATACCCCCTCTCACAGGCTGCAAGCAACCACCTCCTCTACCCCCCCCCTGTCCCACTACTCTGCACCACGACAAACACTCACCAGCACCACCAAGACAAACACCACCCCCACCCCACTACCACCAGCATGACAAACACCCTCACTACCACCACCATGACAAACACTCACCAGCAGCGACAGGAGCATGGGTGTGATCTCCTTAAAGGTGGGCCTTGCAGTTGGGCTCTGTGCCCAGCACTTAGCCATAACTGCTGCAAAGGATGGTGGGCAGTCGCTGGGCAATGCTGGCCGCAATCCTTGCTGCACCACACCCACAGCAGCCTAGGGGGCGTGGGGGATCGGGGAGGTTTTTTTTGTGTGCGTGTGTGTGTGTGTGTGTGGGGGGGGGGATTGGTGGTGTTGGTGGTGATGGTGGACAGTCGCTAGGTAATGCTGGCTGCAATCCTTGCTGCACCACACCCACAGCAGCCTGGGGGGCGTGGGGGATTGGGGAGGGGATTTTTGTGTGCGTGTGTGTGTGGGGGGGGGGGAGGGGGGATTGGTGGTGATGGTGGTGATGGTGGTGATGGTGGGCAGTCGCTAGGTAATGCTGGCTGCAATCCTTGCTGCACCACACCCACAGCGGCCTGAGGGGGTGCTGAGGTGGGGAGGTGCGTGTGTGTGTGTGGGGGGGGGAGGGAGGTTAGGGAGGGGGATTGAGGAGGGGGATTTTGTGTGTGAGTGTGTGTGGGGGAGGATTGGTGGTGATGGTGGTGATGGTGGGCAGTCGCTAGGTAATGCTGGCTGCAATCCTTGCTGCACCACACCCACAGCGGCCTGAGGGGGGCGGGGAGGGGGATTGGGGAGGGGGATTTTGTGTGTGTGTGTGTGTGTGTGTGGTAGTGTTGATGGTGGGCAGTTGCTGGGTTATGCTGGCTGCAACACACCCACAGCGGCTTGAGGGGGTGCTGAGGTTGGGGAGGTGTGTGTAAGGGGGGGAGGGAGGTTAGGGAGGGGGATTTTGTGTGTGTGTGTGTGTGTGTGTGTGTGAGGGGGGTGGGGGGGGGAGGGAGGTTGGGAATGGGGATTGAGGAGGGGAATTTTTGTGTATACGTGTGTGTGTAGGGGGGGATTGATGGCGGTGATGGTGATGGTGGGCATTCGCTTGACGATGCTGGCCCCAATCCTTGCTGCACCACACCCACAGCAGCCTGAGGGGGTCATGAGGTGTGTGTGTGTGCGTGGGGTGGGGGTGGGGGTGGGGGGGAGGTTAGGGATTTTGTTTGTGTGGGGTGGGGTGGTGGTGTGTGTGTGTGTGTGGGGGGGGGGGGGGTATTGGTGGTGGTGAGCAGTCGCTAGTAATGCTTTTTGTGTGTGTGTGTGTGTGTGTGTGTGTGTGGAGGGGGGGGGGGGGGGGGGGGGGGGGATGGTGGTGGTGGTGGGGATGGTGGTGGTGGTGATAGTGGTGGTGGTGGAGATGGTGATGATTGTGATGATTGTGATGGTGGCGATGGTGGTGGTTAGAGTTGTACAAAAGTAATCAGTATATATATATATATATATATATATATATATATATATATATGCATGCCTGCAGCGGCGTAATGTCCCTGTACACCACAATATGAGGGGCATTATATATACACATTGCACATATATATAATATTATACATATACAGTATTATTTAAATCCATTTGTACACACCTGCAGCGGCGTCATGTCCCTATAAGGCAAAAAACACATTATATATAAATATACACAACTGTATACAAGACTGTATACATATATATACAAATAGATGTACATATACGTATGTGCATGCCTATATATTTTGTATGTATACATATATATGTATATATACAAATATATGTATATATATATATATATGTGCACACCTGCAGCGTCGTCATGTCCCCATAAGGCACAACACAAGGCACAATACAAGGCACAACACAAGGCACAATACAAGGTAGTATTATATATATAAAAAATAAAACAATGCGCACACCTGCAGCGGCGTCATGTCCCCGTAAGGCAAAACACAAGGCACAATAAAAGGTAGTATTATATATATAAAAAATAAAACAATGTACACACCTGCAGCGGCGTCATGTCCCCATAAGGCACAACACAAGGCACAATACAAGGTAGTAGTATATATAAAAAATAAAACAATGTGCACACCTGCAGCGGCGTCATGTCCCCGTGAGGCACTTGACCTGTAAGCAGCTCCCACATCACTATTCCAAAGGAGAAGACGTCGGCCTTTGTG
>JAJSRW010000624.1:0-15000 GCA_022414725.1 Microglena sp. YARC | reverse complement strand
CCCCCCTGTCATCATACACGTATTCCCCCCCCCCCCACACACACCCACCCACCCACCCACACACATACACATTCAGACCCACAGTATCCTCTACTTCCCCCGGCCTCTTCCCACCCAATCCACACACACTCTCTTTCTCTCACCTTCGCCGCCAAAAGCCTCCCTTCCCCCAACCACCAACATGCACACACACTCTCCTCCTCCCTACCTCACACCCTTCACTCCGGCTGTGGGATTTAATCTTGCAGAAAGAGGGGAAAGTGCAGACCAACAACTTGGGAACGCTCAGATCCCGATCACCCCGAGAACACCGGACCAGTGCAATTCCAAAGCTACAAACTTGCAGCTCCATCTTCTCGTGCAGTGCCCCAGTTGAAACTCGGTCAACTCTTGGAACAGCACAAATCGTATTTCACGATATTCGATACAGCGAAAAGAGCTTTCAGATATGGGATTAGAGGTGCAAGCGCAAGAGTGTGCAGAGGGTCGTGGCGATCTGAACAAAGTCGAATTAATCGCAACAACCAGCCAACCATGCATGACGAAGGCGATGCGATGGCATGGCGAAATTGCGCATGCGTGAGATGAACGGTGGCAACGCTCGCAGGCGGAGAAAAAAAGCATGACGATCTGAAGGTCTGGCTTGATTACGAGTCTGGCGTACCTCCTGAGGTTGGAAAGCAAAGTCTTCCCGCCTGGCTTGGCTAAGAGCAGCTTAGCAGCTTCGCGTTCATCCTGAGGCATGGGATCGCGCTGTTCACGTCCGGCTTGATTATGAGCCTGGCGTAACTCCTCGGGTCGGGCAGCGTGGGCCACACGTCGACTCTTGTTGGCTCTGCCAGGCTCTGTCCAGTTCTTCCTTGCTCATGCAAGCTCGCTTTGAGGGCTGGCTGGCGGTGTTGCGGGCCCTCCTGTCCATTAGGACCGTTGGCATGCATCATGGTCGAATGCTCCGTGAAGAAGCAATGAACTGAAACGATTATTCTGAGCGCCATGCAAAGCGAGGGTCAGATGACAGAGGTCGATGACCTCCGAGGAGAGTATCCTCTGGATCTAAATTGCTTGCAGTCATAGTATGGGAGGTAAATGTTGGGATGAAATGAGCGCGCGCGCTTAGCTTTGCGCATCTGCAGTTTCGGTATTTGAACATTTCGCTAGGCGGGGTGTTGCGAGTTGGCTTTGACGGAAAGTCGGTTGCAAGTCGGTTACACTTCGCACGCCCATGGCACGTGGGCACGCGATGATGACACCACCACGACCACGAACACGACCATGATTTCTTTCTATATATATATATATATATATATATATATATATATATATATATATTATAGAAAATATATATATATACTACTAATATATTATATATAGTATATACTACTATAATATATTATAGAAATATATATATATATAAAAAAAAAAATATATATATATATATATATATATATATATATATATACTAGTACGGTAGCCCGTGTGGCCAGTGGCCACACAGACACACATCACCCCTACCCCAATCATAATAGGGTGCCCGTGGGGCTGGGTTACAGAATGGGCTACAAACATGTCCTCACCTCCACCCCTCTCATAAACACAGTCATCATGTTTCCCCCACTTCAAATCCTGATGCATCTGCCCCCCCCCCCCCCCCCCCCCCCCCCCCTCCCCAGCACTAAACAACTACCCACACACTAATCCCTCCCCATGCATCCCCCCCCCCCCCCCCCCCCCCCCCCCCCCCCCCCCCCCCCCCCCACACACACACACACAGTCCCGACTCTGCCCAAACCTCGACCCAGGCCCAATCTCAAATTTGCCTCACCCCTTTACCCGCCAACACACACGCACTTCCCTGCTTCTCCGTTCCCATTTATCTGATCTTCTCTCGGCCACTTTAGCAGATGGGTTTAACAGAAGCGATTATGATGTTTCCAGCTGAGTTCGAAATCACGCCGACGTTTGGACGTTTCGTCAGACGACGCGGAAATGCGAAGACTTTTGGAAATTGCAAACGAACGTCTGCGCAGTTTCAGACTCAGCTTGAAAGATCGGAATTGCGCGAGAGCAAAGGTGCTTACCTGAAGCTTCCTCTTCGCGCATAGATACCTGGTTGGGCGTGCAAGCTGTTTCCCGAAAGGGCCTTCGCTCGGTCAACTCTGTCACGCACTCGCTACAGCTCAGCGCGAAAAAATAAACCTTATCGTTGCAGGGTGTGAGTCGTGTGGGGTGGGGGGAAGATCTTGAAGAGGTATTGCACGCGTGCAAGGAGCACGCAGCAAGAAGGAAGTCGGACGTCGGAAGAACGTCACAGGGTTGCAGGGACTTAGATCGTGCAGAGATACCATGAGCCGCGCCAGTGTCTTAGCTCGCAGCAAGATGAATGTATCAATAGAGCATGCAGAAAGGCTGGAGAATGGAAGTGAACTACCTCCAATCACGAATCGGGCGATGTGATAGCGAATCAGGCGATGTGATAGCATAATGCGACGACGAATGTAATGCTGAGATGAAGAAAGAAGTGCGCATGCGTGAGCCAAGTGAGAGTCAAGGGCCAGCCGAATCATGAGCCGAAGTGAAAGTTCTGGAGCATGAGCCGCAGCCCGCAGGTTGCTCCGTGAAGCAATACACTGAAAACTATTATTCCGAGCGCCATGCAAAGCGATCTGAGGGTCAGCAAATGACCTCCGAGGAGAGGATCTCCTCACTCATTTCATTGCACTTCATTGCAGTCACAGTATAGGAGGCAGTTGTGGACATGAAATGAGCGCGCGCGCATAGCTTAGCGCATCTGCTGTTTCGGCAATTGAAATCGCTGGGCGAAGACTCGGGTGTAAGGAAAGTCGGTTGCAAGTCGGTTACACTTCGCACGCCCATGGCACGTGGGTACGCGATGATGACACCCACCACGACCACGACCACGACCACGACCGCGACCACGACCACGACCGCGACCACGACCATGATTTCTGTATATATATATATATATATAGAAATATAGTACGGTAGCCCGTGTGGCCGGTGGCCACACCTACTCTCACGAAGACCCCCCCCCCCCCCCCCCCCCCCCCCCCTCCCCCCCCAATCATAGTACGGTGCCCGTTTGGCCTTTGGCCACACCTATTTGGGGCTGGTTGCATAATGGTTTACACTTGAAGCCCCCCCCCCCCCCCCATTCACACACCACCACCACCACCAAACCATTATCCGACCCCTCCCCCCTTCCCTCCCGTTGGCCACACCTGTTTTGGGCTGGGTTGCAAAACGGTTTTCTCTGTAGTGCATGCAACTTCAAACATTGACGGACGCATATCCCTTGCGATGGTCTCCCTTGTGCACCCACAAGCACACAAACACCACCGTACTCCCCCCCCCCCCCCCCCCCCCCAGTTATCTCCACCCCTACCCCCTACCAACCATGTACCCCCGCCCACGAACATACTCCCTTACTCTTCCTGACATATTTCCTGACTCCATCCCTTCCCCCACCCCAGCCATCCCACCAGCCCCCACCCTCTCCCCACTCTCATCCCTCCCCTCCCTCCTACACGCACCCACCAGCACACACACTCCATATCTGCCTCCCTCCACTTCAGCTGTGGGCTTTGCCATAGCTGAAAGGCAAACGGGACGATGGGCATCGACAACGTTTGCGCATCATCCGACTCCCGCTAAAAGCATCGGACCTGCTTCCCTGCCACCTCAGCTGTGATCGATAGTCGGACCCCACTGAAAAAAGCTGAACCTGCGCAATCGCAACTGCATATAACTAAAGCTCCTTCTTAGCGATCACGCATTCAGTTCGGCCGAAGAACAATCCTGTTCACCGCAACTGCTCCCGAAGTCAACTCGATCTGAGACTTGGAAATATCGCTAGGTTCATCCATTCAACTTTGCCGCGTGCTCGCTATTGCAAAATGCACAGCGACGACATGTTTCTCGATGCAGTGGGAAGAAGTTGCAGTCAAGTTGCTGATTTGAGATGTTCGCTCAAGTTAGGGCGAGAATGCTCAGCGATATTTTTCATTCGGTCAACTTTGATGCGTACTTGCTATGGCAAAATGCGGAGCGACATATTTCTCAATGCAGTGGGAAGATTTTGCAGTCAAGTTTGTGACATGGGATGGATGCGATTCGGACATTTCTGACAGGTCGGCTGACTCACCACGTGACCTCCCGTTGTGCGCAGCGACAGGTCTCTTGACGCAAGGGAAAGGTCTTGCAGAGATGCAGGGGAAAAAGCTTGTAGGAAGACGAACTGTAGCGCTACCGAAATCAGGTGGATGAACTCAGGCGGGAAAAGGAGAAATCGGGCGGGATGCGCAACAGGTAGAATACGCAGGAGGCGAATTCGCAGGAGGCTAATCAGGCAGAAGTTGAAGCAGGAGGGATTAAAAGCCGTGAATTGGCTGAGCGGGAATTGGCTGGGCGGTAATAGGCTGGGCCGGAAGTCGGTTAAGTCGGTTGCGCGATGACACCACCACGACCACGACCACGACCACCACCACGACCACGACCATGATTTCTTTATATACATAGATATATATACATGCGTTCTGTCTACCTCCACTGTAAATGCAGCAGTTCGCAATTTCAAATTTCAAAGAGCTTTCTATCTTTAAGTGTCTTTCCAGACTGCCACAGATTCAACCGAATCTCAACCCAATATGAAGAAAGACTGCCAAAGATCCAACCGAATCTCAACCCACTCAACCGAATCCCAACCCAATATGAAGGAAGACTGCCACAGCTTCAACCGAATCTCAATCCAATATGAAGAAAGACTGCCAAAGATCCAACCGAATCTCAACCCACTCAACCGAATCCCAACCCAATATGAAGGAAGACTGCCACAGATTCAACCTAATCTCAACCCAATATGAAGGAAGACTGCCACAGATCCAACCGAATCTCAACCGAATCCCAACCCAATATGAAGGAAAACTGCCACAGATTCAACCGAATCTCAATCCAATATGAAGAAAGACTGCCACACATCCAACCGAATTTTAACTGAATCTTGAAGTGTCTGCACAGAATCAACCGAATCTATTCTCAACCCAATATGCAGAAAGACTGCCACAGAATCAACCCAATCTCAACTGAATCTTCAAGTGTCTGCACAGATTCAACCGAATCTCAACCCAGTTTGAAGAAAATCTGCGCTACTAACGAAAGAAAAACCTGGACAAGTCTTTATACTGTCTAATAAGCGTAGATGGCTCCCTGGTTTACATGGGTACCACACGGGGGATTTGGCATTGGAAGATGGTGAGCAGCCCTTAGCTCGCTGTATTGTATAGATTAAATAGAAGCCCTATCGACACATTGGTGGGTGGGTGGGTGGGTGATTGAGTGAGTGGGAGGGTGGGGATAATCACTCCCACTCTCCTTGTATATGAAAGCAATTACATGGCTGGCCTATGATTAAACATAAGCCCCTATCGACATTTTGGTGGGTGGGTGGGTGGGTGGTTGATTTCGTGAGTGGGAGGGTGGGTGGGTGGTTGATTTAGTGAGTGGGAGGGTGGGTTGGGATATTTCACCCCTACTTCAGTTTTTTTTTGTGCAACCGGTTTTTTGGGGTCCACTCTCCTTCTACATGAAATCACGAACATAGCTGACCTGTATGTGTTTTTACAGTCTAGCCAATTAAGGGCGCAGCCAAATAGCCGATTTAGGCGCAGTCAAATAGGCTAAATAGACTTGCCTAAACCTCAATAATGGGAATACAAAAACAAGCACTGGTGAACTGAACCCCAATAAATTGTAAACGATGGGGGCCTTGATTTCGTCCTATGCAGATGATATAACTTTCCTTTATGCTGTGATTGATTAGAAGCATGCTGTTTATAGCACTGCACCGTTTTTCGGGAGGGGGGGGGGGGGGGGCTACGTGTTGGCGCTAGGGTGGGTGAAAGGAGCTACCTAGAAGCTGCTGCGCATAGCCCTAAAAACGAAACAATGTCTCAGGGCTTGAGCACTATTTCAATTTTTTTGCTACTCATTTGGGGGCTGAGACTGGGACTACGACAACACCATTTGTGTGTGTGTGTGTGTGTGTGTGTGTGTGTGGTGAGTGGGTGTGTGTGAGTGGGTGTGTGTGGGTGTGTGTGTGTGGTGGGGGCTTACGTGTGCCAGATTCTAGCCAGCTCCATTTATAACAGGGTCCAGGTAGCGATCGCTACTAGTAGCGAAAAAAGCTCTGCGCAGCTTTTTTGCTACTTGCAGTAGCTTTCAGCCAGCTCCATTAGCCAGCCACAGGGCCAAGCCCACAGCTCTCAGCTGCATTGGAATGCCTGCCGTGTCAGCTTTCAGATGCACTAGCTAGCTACAGATTTAGCCCATGGACAAGGAAATAAACTCAGCTGCATTCCTGTATGATATATCCCATAGTGCAGCAGGGTACTTCCAAGCGCCGCGCTGGCGCGCTGCCTTTTTGAGCCCCACTGCGCCTTTTGCACAGTTCTTTGCAACCCCCTGTGGGCGCAGCAAGCAATTGTTGGCTTTTTGCACTACAAAGCGCAGTTTTCTTGTTTTCAAGTGCGCTAAAGCGCTGGCCAATTTGGTCAATGGAAGGACCCTGTGGTGCAGTGTTGATAAACGAAAAATACTATCGCCTGCTGAGCCCCTTTCAGTGATACACGAGCAGCAGCAACAGTTCGAGCAGCAGCAGCAGTTCGAGCAGCAGTAGAAGTTCTGCCAAGGTACACAGACGAAAATTCCTCCTTGTCAGTGTGGCAGGTCTGAACAGCTGCTGATGATATTGAGACGCACAAAGCATCTTGCTTTATGCACAAATCTCTCAAACCCATTTCAGTGATATACGATGGTCTAGTTGGTAAACCAGATCGCTTGAAGATGAAGAGTCAGGGGTTCGACTTCCCCTTCGGTCGCTCTTGGCGTTGCAGGTCTTTGTCAACCGCGATGGTAGCTTGTCCAGTTGAGGTAGGAGACCGCTCCCCACCCGCGTACGACGGGCTTCCTTTAACACCACGCCCCACCAGGCGTTATCATTATTATATGATATCATACTCGACTTTGGCCAAGGATCATCCTAGTCCGGGGGTAGCCAGTCCGGGGTGACCGGTGAACCCTAAACCCTCAACCCCCACCCCCGGACTGGCTACCCCCCCAACAATATTTTTATGGAGCTGGCTACCCCCTGACTAGCAAAAGTTTTAATGGAGCTGGCTAGAAGCGGCCATGCCTTTAATAGCCATTGTAGCGTTACGTGTAGGGAACGGCAATATGATATCATGTGATCATGTCAACATATGATATCACGTCATCATATGATATCATGTCAACATATGATTTCATATGATGGCCACGGCCTGGCTAGGCTACATTTACCATTTATGTACAGTATCATATGATGCAATTTGTTTGATATCATATGATATCATACTTGCCTTTGGTCAACATCATATGATATGCCGGTCCCGAATTCCTCGTGGTACTGACAGTAAGCTCCTACAGTTCATCTATGAACCTTTCTTGCTTTTTCAATAACCTTTTCGAGAGGGCACTCTCTTGGCCAGCTTAGATAGGAGACTTGGGCTGTTCTTGTTAGCTCTATGTAGCTGTGGCTGCAGCCTGCCAAAGCGTGAGGTCTGGGGGTGGGACTGCGCGCGCTCGCACTGTCTGACCCAGCACCGAAAACCTTGAGACCGTCACCTACACTTTCGAGAGGGCAATCTCTTGGCCAGCTTAGATAGGAGACTTGGGCTGTTCTTGTTAGCTCTATGTAGCTGTGGTCGCCGCTAGCCATAGCATAAGCTCTGGGGGCTGCTTGGCTGCAGCCCCAGAGCCCAGAGACTTTCACCTTCACTTTCGAGAGGGCACCTAAACCCTAAAACAGTGCCGGCTTGGCGCACCACCTAAACCCTAAAACAGTGCCGGCTTGGGCGCTGCACCTAAACCCTAAAACAGTGCCTGGCTTGGGCGCTGCACCTAAACCCTAAAACAGTGCCGGCTTGGGCGCAGCACCTTACGCCTTGAGACCGTCAACTTGGTTTTAAAAAGGTACTCTCTTGGCCAGCTTCGATTGGAGACCTGGGCTGTTCTTGTTAGCTCTATGTAGCTGTGGTCGCTGCCCGCCAAGCATGAGGTCTGGGGGCCAGCTTTGGCCGCACCCCCCGGATCCCAGAGACTGTCACCTTCACTTTCGAGAGGGCACCTAAACCCTAAAACAGTGCCGGCCTGGGCGAAGCACCTGAAGCATTGAGACAGTCAACTTGGTTTAAAAGAAGCGTACTCTCTTGGCCAGCTTCGATTGGAGACCTGGGCTGTTCTGTTGTTAGCTCTACGTAGCTGTGGCTGCAGCCTGCCAAAGCGTGAGGTCCTGGGGGTGGGACTGCGCGCGCTCGCACTGTCTGACCCAGCACCGAAAGCCTTGAGACCGTCACCTACACTTTCGAGAGGGCAATCTCTTGGCCAGCTTAGATAGGATACCTGGGATGTTTCTTGTCAGCTCTATGTAGCTGTGGTCGCTGGCCTGCCAATGCATGAGGTCAGCGGTCCGGCTTGGCTGCAGCCCTCAAAGCCCAGAGTCCGTGACCTTCCTTTTAGTTAAGGCATTCTTTTAGCCAGCTCAGATAGGATGCCTGGGCTGTTCTTGTTAGCTCTATGTAGCTGTGGTTGCAGCCCGCCATAGCATGAGGTCTTGGCCGCAGCCCCCCAGATTCCAGAGACTTTCATCTTCACTTTTGAGAGGGCACCTAAACCCTAAAACAGTGCTGGCTTGGGTGCTGCACCTAAAGCCTTGAGACCGTCAACTTGTTTTTAGAGAGGGCACTCTCTTGGCTAGCTTAGATAGGAGACTTTTACTGTTCTTTGTGTGACTGTGCAGCAGCAAGAGCAGCATCTGCCGTTCTTTGTTCTGCCGCTGCCGTTTGGCCTCCTCCTACAGCACACCAGGGTTGGTGTTTCGGTGTTTGGGTTGGTGCTTGGGTTGGTGTTCGTGTGGGTTGGTGGTTTGGTGTTTTGGGTTGGAGTTGGTGTTTGCTTGTTCTTGTGTGACTGTGCAGCAGCAAGAGCAGCATCTGCACTTCTTTGTTCTGCCGCTGCCTTGGCCTCCTCCTGCAGCACACAGCGTTGGTGTTTGGGTTTGGGGTTGGTGTTTGTGTGTGTTGGTGTTTGGTGTTTTGGGTTGGTGTTGGTGTTGGTGTTTGCTGTGCTTGTGTGACTGTGCAGCAGCAAGAGCAGCATCTGCCGTTCTTTGTTCTGCCGCTGCCTTTGGCCTCCTCCTGCAGCACACCAGAGTTGCTGTTAGGTGTGGGTGTTTTGGGTTGTTTTTGGTGTTTAGTGTTTGTGTGGTTGGTGTTTGGTGTTTGGTGTTGGTGTTGTCTTTGCAGTTTTTGGGGTTGGTGTTGTGTTTTGGGGTGTGGGTTAGTGTTTGGTGTTTTGGGTTGGTGTTGGTGTTTTGGGATGGGGTTGGTGTTTGAAGTGCTTGTGTGACTGTGCAGCAGCAAGAGCAGCATCTGCAGTTCTTGTTCTGTCGCGGCCTTGGCCTCCTCCTGAACGCATACCAGCGTTGGTGTTTTGGGGGTTGGGGTTGGTGTTTTTGTGGGTTTTTGGGTTGGGGTTGGTGTTTGGTGTTTTGGGTTGTGTGTTGGTGTTGGTGTTTTGCTGAGCTTGGTGTGAACTGTCAGCAGCAACAGCAGCATCTGCCGTTCTTTGTTCTGCCTCTGCCTTGGCCTCCTGCTGCAGCACACCAGAGTTGCTGGTGGGTATTGGGTGTTTTTTGTTTTTTGGTGTTGGGTTTGTTTTTGGTGTTTTTGGTGTTGGTGTTTGTGTGGGTTGGTGTTTTGGTGTGTTGGTGTTGGTGTTTTGGGGTTGGTGTTGGTGTTGTGTTTTGGTGTTTGGGTAGGTTGGTTTGGTGTTTGGGTGTTGGTGTTTGGTGTTGGGGTGTTAGGGTGTTTGGTGTTTTGGTGTTTTGGGTGGGTTGGTGTTAGGTGTTTGGGGTTGGTGTTTGGTGTTTTGGGTTGGGGTGGTGTTAGGTGTTTTGTTTTGGTGTTTGGTGTTTTGGGTTGGGGCTGGTTTGGTGTTTTGTTGGGTTGGTGTTTGGTGTTTTGGTGTTGGTGTTGGTGTTGGTGATTTTTGGTTGGTGTTTGGTGTTTTGGGGTTTTTTCGCGGGTTGGGTTGGTGTTTTGGTGTTTGGGGGGGGTTGTGGTTTGGGTTTTGGCGTTGTTTTGTTGGTGTGGTTTGGTTCAGGTTTTGTTTTGGGTTGGTGTTGGGTGTTTTGTTTTGGTTGTGGTGGTGTTTTTGGGTTGGGTTGGTGTTTTGGTTGGGTTGGTGTCAGGTGTTTTGGGTTGGGTTGGTGTTTTGGGTGTTTTGGGTTGGTGTTTGGTGTTTTTGGGGTTGGGTGTTTGGTGTTTTGGGTTGGTGTTGGCTTGTTTGGGTTGGGGTTTGTTGGGTTTTTGGGTTGGTGTTAAGTGTTTTGTTGGGTTGGTGTTTGGTGTATTTTGGGTTGGTGTTTGTGGGTTTGGTGTTTTGGGGTTGGTGTTTTGGGTTGGTTGTTTGGTGTTGGGTAGTTTTGGGTTGGTGTTTGGCTTGTTTGGAGTTTTGGTGTTTTGGGTTGTGTTTAGGCTGTTTTGGGTTGGTGTTGTGTTTTGGGTAATTGGGTTTTTGGGTTTTGGGTTGGTGTTTCCAGGTGTTTTTTGGGTTTGGTGTTTTGGGTTGTTTGGGTTTTTGGGGTTGGTGTTTGGTGTTTTGGGTTGGGTTTTTGGTTGTTTGTTTTGGGTTGGGTGGTTCGGGTTTTGTTGGGTTATGGGTTTCGGTGTTTTGGGTTGGTGTTTTTGGTTTTTTGGGTTTTGGTGTTTGGGGTTTGGTGTTTTGGGTTGGTGTTGGGTGTTTGGGGTTGGTCTGGTTGGTGTTTGTGTTTTGGGTTGGGTTTGGTGTTTTGGTTGGCTGTTTAGGTGTTTTTGGGGTTGGGGTTGGTATAGGTGTTTTGGGTGGTTTTTGGTGTTTTGGGTTGGGTGGGTTTTGGGTTGGTGTTTGGTGTTTTGGGTGGGTTGTTGTGTTTTGGGTTGGTTGTGTTAGTGTTTTGGGTTTGGTGTTTGGTGTTTTGGGTTGGGGTTGGTGTTAGGTGTTTTGGGTTGGCTGTTTGGTGTTTTTGGGTTGGTTGGTGTTTTGGGTTGGTGTTTGGTGTTTTGGGTTTGGTTGGTTTGTTTGGTGTTTGGGTATTGGTGTTTGGTGTTTTGGGTTGGGGGGTTTTGGTGTTCGGTGTTTTGGTTGGTGTTTGGTGTTGGTTGTGTAGGTTTCGTTTTGTGTGTTTGTGTTTTTTGTTGCGGTGTTTGGGTTGGTGTTGTGTTTTGGGTTTTGGTTGGTGTAGGTTTGGTGTTGGGTTGGGGGTCGGTGTTTTGTGTTTTGGGGTTTGGTGTTTTGGTGGTTTTGGTTCGTTGCGTTGGTTTTGTTCTCTTTTTGGTTGTTGTGGTTTTGGTACTGGTTGTGTTGTTGGTGTTGTGTTTGTTTGGCGGTGTGGTTTGTCTGTGTGTTGTTTTGTGTGTTTGGTTGGGGTTGGTGTTAGTGTTTGGTTTGGTGTTCTGGGTGTTTTGGTTGGGGTTGGTGTTTAGGTGTTTTTGGGTTGGGGGTGGTTTGTGTTTGGGTTGGTGTTTGGTGTTTTGGAGTTGGTGTTTGGTGTTTTGGCGTTGGGTTTGGGTGTTTGGTGTTTTGGGTTGGGTTTTGTTTGGTGTTTGGTGTTTTGGGTTGGTGTTGGGGTTGGTGTTGGGTTGGTTAGTTAGGTTGGGGTTGGTGGTTTTGTTATATACAATAGTATAGCAGGGGACAGCAGGGGTAGAACCCTAAACCCTAAAACGGTAGAAACTGGATAGTACTGTAAACAAACCTGAATTACCAAAGTTGGTGTTTGGGGTTTGTGGTTTGTGCTTGTGGTTTGTGTTTGGTGGTTAGTGTTTGTGTTTGGTTTGAGTGTTTGTGGTTTGTTTTGTGTTTTGTGTTTGTGTTAGGTGTTTGGTGCTGGTGTTGGTGTTAGGTGTTTGGTGTATGGTATTGGTTCATATTTGGTTGCTGTATGGTTTTGGTGTATGGGGTTTGGTGTTTGGGGTTGGGTGTTGGTATTGGTGTATGGTGTTGGTGCTTGGGGTCGGTGTTTGGTGTTTGGTGTTGGTTGTTTGTTGTTTGTTGTTTGCGACATGTTTGTGTGTGGTGCTGGTGTTTGAGATTGGGTTTGGTGTTTTTGTTGTTTGTTGTTTGGGTGTTGAGTTTGGTGTTTGGGTTGGTGTGTGGGGCTAGTGTTTGGGGTTGGGATGGGTTGGGGTTGGTGTTTGTGTCGGTTGTGTTTGGTGTTTGTGTGGATTAGTGTTTGGGTTGCTCTAAGCCTTGCCCTTTGCTCCCCCCCTCAACTCCAGGCTGCAATCCACCACCTCCTCTATTCGCCTCCTCAGGGGGGGGGCCTTTGTCCCAGGTGGGGCCTTAGTCCCAGGGGGGGCCTTAGTCTCAGCCCCCCCCCTTCGCCCCCTCTTCCAGGCTGCAATCCACCACCTCCTCTATCCGCCTCCCCTCAGGGGGGGGGGCCTTAGTCTCAGCCGCCCCCCCTTTGCCCCCCCTCTTCTCCAGGCTGCAATCCACCACCTCCTTATCCCCTCCTCAGGGGGGGGGCCTTAGTCCCAGGCCCCCCCCCTTCCCCCCCCTCTTCCAGGCTGCAATCCACCACCTCCTCTAATCCGCCTTCCTCAGGGGGCGCCTTAGTCCCATGCCCCCCCCCTTTGCCCTCCCCTCTTTCCAGGACTGCAATCCACCCACCTCTCCATCCGCCTCCCATCAAGGGGGAGGCCTTACCCAGCCCCCCCCTTCGCTCCCACCCCTCCAGGCTGCAATCCACCACCCTCCTCTATCCGCCTCCACTCCAGGGGGGGGCCTTTATCCACAGGCCCCCCCCCTTCGCACCCCCCTCTTCCAAGTGCAATCCACCAACCTCCTCTATCCCTCCCTCAGAGGGGGCCTTTAGTCTTCAGGCCCCCCCCCCCCCCACCCTTTGCCCCCCCTTCTTCCAGGCTCAATCCACAAACACCTCCTCTATCCTCCTTCCTCATGGGTCCTAGTCCCCAGGGCCCCCCCCCCTTTGCCCTCCCTCTTCCAGGCTCAATTCCACAACCTCCTCTATCGCCTCCTCAGGGGGGGCCTATTTATCCCAGTGCCCCCCTTTGCCCCCCCTCTTCCAGCTACAATCCCACCACCTTCTCTTATCTGCCCTTCCTCAGGTGGCGCGGGGCTTAGACCCAGCGCCCCTTTCGCCCCCCTCTCCAGGCAGATGCAAAACACCACCTCTCTATCCGCCTCCCTCAGTGGGGGGCCTAGTCCAGAGCCCCCCCCCTTGCCCCCCCCCTCCAGCGCAATCCAAAATCCCTCCTCTATCCGCCTCTCCTCAGGGGTCGAGCCTAGTTCCACCCCCCCTTCGCCCCCCCTCTTCCAGCGCTGCAATCCACCACCTCTCTATCCGCCTCCCTCAGAGGGGCCTTAGTCCAGGCCCCCCCCCCTCTGCCCCCCCCTCTTCCAGGCTGCAAAATCAACTACCTCCTCTATCCCCTCCCTCAGGGGGCCTTAGTCCCAGCCCCCCCCTTTTCCCCCCCTCTTCCATGCTCAACCACCACCTCCTCTACTACCGCCTCCCTTCAGGGGGCCTATCCACCCCCCCCTTGCCCCCCCCTCTTCCAGCGCAATCCAACACCTCTCTATCCGCCTCCCTCAGGGTCGGGCCTTAGTCCCACGGCCCCCCCCTTTGCCCCCCCTCTCCAGCTACAATCCAACCACCTCCTTCTATCTCCTTCCCCAGGGGGGTCTTAACCCAGGCCGCCCCCTTTCCCCCCTCTCCCAGGCTGCAAAACCACCTCCTCATATCCCTCCCCTCAGGGGGCCTAGCCCCAGCCCCCCCTTCCCCCCCCCCTCCAGGCTGCAATTCCAAAACCTCTCTATCCCCTTCTCAGGGGGGGACCTTAAGTCCCAGCCCCCCCCCCCTTCGCCCCCTCTTCCAGCGCAATCCACCACCTCCTCATTCCGCCTCCCTCAAGGGCCTTAGTCTCAGGCCCCCCCCCCCTCTCTGCCCCCCACTCTTCCAAGCTGCAATCCACCACCTCTCTATCCCCTCCCTCAGTGGAAGCTTAGTCCCATGCCCCCCCCCTTGTGCCCCCCCCTCTCCATGCTGCAATCCACCACCTCTCTATCCGCCTCCCTCAGGGGCTTAGACCCAGGCGCCCTCCCCCCCCTCTCCCAGGCTGCAAACGACCCACCTCCCTCTCACACTACCACCACCACCATCGTTACAAACAACTACACGACGCAGCGACATGAGCCATGGTGTGACCTCCTTAAGTGCCTGCTTTTGCTCTTTTGGGCTCCCCTTGCCCCCCCTTCTAAAATACCCCCCTCACAGCTGCAAGCACACCACCTCCTCTACCCCCCCCGTCCCACTACTCTGTCACCACGACAAACACTCTCACCAGCACCACCAAGACTAAACACCACCCCCACCCCACTACCACCAGCATACAACACCCTCACTACCACCACCATACAAACACTCACCAGCACACAGGAGCATGGTCTGATCTCTAAAGTGCTCATTGGCTCTTGCCCAGCAAAGCCATAACTGCGCAAAGATGTGGGCAGTTCGCTGGGCAATGCTGGCCCAATCCTTCTGTGCACCCACACCCACAGAAGCCAGGGGCGTGGCATCGGGAGCGTTTTTTTGTAATCTGCGTGCGTATGTGTGTGTGGTGGGGGGATTGGTCTGTTTGGGTGCATGGTGACAGTCGCTATGAATGCTGGCTGCAATCCTTGCTTCACCACACCCACAGCACCTGGGGCGTGCGGATTGGGAGGGGATTTTTGTGCGTGTGTGGTGGGGGGGGGAGGGGGGATTTTGATGGTCGTGATGTGGTGATGTGGCAGTCGCACTAATGCTGGCCTTGCAAATCCTTGCTGCACCACACCCACGCGCCTGAGGGTGCTGATAGGCGAGGCGTGTTGGTGTACTCTCTT
>JAJSRW010001736.1:0-25558 GCA_022414725.1 Microglena sp. YARC | reverse complement strand
CCACAGAGAGAGATACAACAACCAACAAACACGAACAACAACATATAACTAAACAACAAGCCAACACACACAGTACACCACTCACCACCACATAACACTGTGGCCTAACTCCCCCCCCCAACCACTCACAGACACCGTCACCCACGTATCACACACACACCTCCCTCACCTACGCGCCCACCTGCTGCCATGCGCCCCCCACCCCCACCCCCACCCCCACACACAACAACATCAACAACACAAGCCATGACCACACACAACACGGCAAGAACACGTGCAATCCTAGCCTTTCCCCCCTCCAACTCACCCCTCCCACCCACCTACACAATCCTAAGCTTCCCACCCCGCTACACAACCAGCACAAACATACACACACCAAAGAAACACATCCCGTGACCACCTCACCCGCACACCACCACATGCCCGGCCGCCACACACAATATTACAGAACACAAACTCCTGAAACTCTCCCCCACCCACACCACCAACCACAACACTACAAAAACTCCCTGCCCCACTCCCCCCAAAACACACACTCCCTGAACCCCCTGGTTTACTTGTTTACGTTGTAGCACATTTGTCTGTGCAGAGGGACTAAATGGAGAGTGGATCCAAGCGAATAAATCGGATGCAGAATACAAGGCACCCTTACCCACACCTCACCCTACCCTCCTATGCATGGCAAGATACAGCACCTAACAGGCCCACCCCTACACATCCATGCATGCTACAACGGCACCCTTACACACACCCTCACCCTAACCATCCATGCATGCTACAGAGGACTTAACACACACCCTATCCATCCATGCATGATACAAGACACCTTCGGCACCCTGGCCCACAAGGGTGTCAACTCTTGCTCGAGCTGTTTAAAACGTATCTGCAAATGGTCCTGCGACCTTTCCCCATTTGAATAGGGCCCTGCCCTGTAGTCCTTGCGGACGTGCTCCACCCATCCCTCAGGCGCTGGAAACGATGACTTGAGGGTGTAGATCACCCTGCCTTAGGCACAGCGCGAGTCTCTGCCGACTCGAGCGTCGGCCCTGGAACTACGAGACAACTAGTTATCAGTAAGAAGAAAGGTATGCGAAACAGCAGAGCGTTTGATGATTCGCCGACAGAGATAAATCCGACTTTTAATGTTTTTTTTTGGCGTCGAAAGGGTGTCGGGCGCCCTTAGGGCCTGGCCTGTTGGGTGACAAATCTTTGTTTTCGTACCGCTGGTTGGGGTGGTCAATTTGGAGTTTATCCGGCGCCCTGTGTTTGCGGTGTGAGGGTGTGGTGGCAGAGATCCGGGGTGTGTGTCACGGGAGTAGGTGGGTGGGCAGGGGGGCAGGGCGGTGGGGCAGGGGGGGAGGACACAAAGCCCAGGGGCGGGCGTCTGAATCCGGTGCACTCAATCTTCGGCACACTCAACCCTAACATGCTCGACCTGTCGAGTGAAGTTTGAGCAGCTCAATTGTCAGTTAATTTCACGCGCTTGTAAGTGCCAGTGGTGGGCAGCGCCACACTGGTGTAGTGGACAGCTGTACAACGCTCCAGCAGTTCTTCTTCTTATTAGCTTGAATTGAGCTTCAATTGTGTCTTTCCCTGGATGCAGCATCTCCCCTCGTGGTTCCGACAGGGTACATATAAGTGCCTTTGAGGCCCCTCTGCGCGTTTCGCGCAGTTTTTTGGGCAGAACCCCTGTGGGGCGCTAGGGCGCGTAGTTTTTGCACTTTTTACCACTAAGAAAGCGCTGACACAATTTGACGTTTGTGGCGCTCGTAAGCGCGCCGATCCAAGTTTGACAAAAAAGCTGGTCAACGCTGATTCCGAACAACAGTTCGAGGAGGATCTTGGAAATGTGTGGGATGTCCGAGGACTACCAGGGCTTCCGTTGCAGAAAAATAAGTGTAGCAGCAGCGGCCCCCTGCCCCCTGGGACACCTTTCCGGGGTCTAATACGGACTTATCTTCCCATAAACAATTGATAAACTGCCGTAATTAAAAGTGCTATAGTTGATCACTTCATTCTACAATAAATTAACCATCATCTAAATCAGCGGGCCCCCAAATATAATATTGAAACTTCAATACATTCCAATCGGATTCCAATCGGACATTCCAATCCTGATTCCATTCCTAATATTCACCCCCTGCCAATGTCATCCCCACTGGCACTGGCCGCTCTAGGGTGGGTCAAGGACAGCTTTTCGCTGCCACGCTTTGCTCCACAAAATTCATGTCAATAAATAACATTCACACATTTCCCCCCTACCACCCTTACCCCCGAGATGGAAGCTAGGCCGGGGTTTGCCCACCAGGGTAACCGATTACCCCTTACGCGTACCCCCCCCCTGACCCCAAACCCTTTAAAACCCTAAACCCCACCCCGGTGCTCTGCTAAACGTCGGGTAGCCCCCCCAGCTTATCCCAGGGGAGGAGTTTGAGGGCTGCAAGCCTGCAACTTTGGAAATGGCACACATAGAGATTGATTACGGTAGAAAGAAGGATTCAATATGGATAGTGCAATGGTTCCTAATGTAATGGCGCCAATTATACTATGTACCCGTAACCAGGACGCGACATATTGCACCATGCTTTAACAACTTCTACCCTAACGTAGCCTAGTCCACTTGAGTAGGCAACCTTCTCTCCCACAAAGATAACCCCTGATGCGCATGAAGCTATTGAAAATGGAAACAGGGAAATAGGACGAGCTGCCGCGATGTTAAGGAACCTCCGTTACATGTGCCGTACATACTGGAGAATTAGTTACTTTGTTGGGTTTAATGGTTACGTAGATCGCAACTGTGCCTGAGCTTGGGAACTACCCGGCGTGACGCACTTGGAGGGATGTGTGTCTTCTACCAAGGCGGGCATGGTCTGAAATTTGTGAACCTGGCCAGAGGGCTCGGAACCCGGAGACGCCGCTGATTGATGCTGGATCACTTGTCCAATACAGCCAAAGCTCCGATTAATATGCCTGCAGCCAAATCACAAAAAGTAATAAGAACGCCTGGTGCGGGGGTGGGTATTAGGGAGTCCCCAGTATAGCTGACTTGTGTGACTACAGTTGACTTGTGCTTTCTTCCTTTGAGGGCATATGCGCAATATTAAGGTGCTCCATAGCCGCATGCCCTTAGAGGGTATTAGTTCTTTTAGTTCGGCCTTCCTCTCTTGTGGTAGGTGGGCTTGTGTTCCTGGATTTTGCATACGTTTTGCATCCCTGCCTTTCGCTCTCCTTACGCCTCTAGTTTGTTTCCTTTTTTGGGACTTAACCTAGTTTGCTTTCAAGCTTTTGTGGGGTGGGCAACCCTCGTGCTTCCGGGTTATAAATTTGCATGGTCAGGCAGGCCGTGCTGCTGTCCAAATCATCGGCAGTGATTTGCTGAGTTTATGTAACGAACCCTCTCGCTCTAGTATAAAGGGCGTTATGGTCAAGAAACCGCTGTTCAGTGATTTTTTGGAAGGAGTTTTGTGAACTTCAATAATGCGTGCTGGCGCGATTGCCCAGGTCTGAAGTTTCGAGGAGATGGAAACATTAAATCGCTCGCTTCAGCGCGGTTTTTGCTTACTTCTGGGCGGGAGAAATATAAAATAAACGTGCCCTGGCCAATTCTGCCATAACTTGCTTCGTGGAGGGAGAACGCTGGCCGGACATAGGAAGGGGGGAAGGGAAACGTTCAATGGGAAAATCGGAGAGGACGGTGATTGCATGCATGGATTGAGGCAGCGAGCGGCAGTGTTGCAGGTCACGCTGCAGGGAGTTGAAGCCCGTTGCCGAAAGACAGTGGGTGTTTCCTCGAGTCCGACTATAGAGCGGTGGTGTTTCCACTGCTATCCTAGGGCAAGTGCCACTTGCAATCTTTCTTATTTTCCAGTCATCCGGCTGTAGGGAATGGACTGCTACTTTACCAGGACAAAGCTACAATGGCAGTTGACAGCAACCGCGAACACCCTGCATCAATCTAAAGGTAATCAAACTAGGTGGTATCCAAAATTGAATAAAGTACCGTATACTGGTTATATTTGACTTCTTCATTATATTACTTGCAAATATATTTATATTTATGTATATATTTGTTTGATTTAGCGTATTTTGACTTCTTTATTATATTAGCGTGCAACTATATTTATATATATATTTATATATATGTTTAAGCGTCAATATTTGACTTTATTTATTATGTTTACTTGCATTGATTTCTTATATATATTATGTTACTTGCATTGATCTTATCATCTTATTATGTTACTTGCATTGATCTTCTTATATATATATACATATAGATGCAAGTAACATAATTATATATTTATTATCTTTATCTTTATATATTATATATCTTATTTATTATGTTACTTGCATGATCTTCATATATATGTATATGTATTTTTAGCTTATATCGAGTCGCTCGTTCATCATATTACGTTGCATCTATATTTAGAATTATATATTTATACTTTTACCTCATAATTTGACATTGTATATCTGACTTGTTTATTATATAACTGACGAAGACGGCGAGCAGCCCAATTGCTGATTGGAGCCGTGTAACCAAGTTCAAGTTCAAGTATCTAAGGAGGTGACACTAGCACTGTCTTGACTGGCATGTCATCCCCAGCTGACACTGGCACTGTCTTGACTGGCATGTCATCCCCAGCTGACACTGGCACTAACTTGACTGGCATGTCAAACCCAGCTGGCACTAGCACTGTCTTGACTGGCATGTCATCCCCAGCTGACACTGGCACTGTCTTGACTGGCATGTCATCCCCAGCTGACACTGGCACTGTCTTGACTGGCATGTCAAACCCAGCTGGCACTGGCTCTATCTTGACTGGCATGTCATCCCCAGCTGGCACTGGCACTGTCTTGACTGGCATGTCATCCCCAGCTGGCACTGGCGCTCTAGAGGGGCCAAGGACAGCTTTCGCTGTCAGGCTTTGCTCCACCACTGGCATGGCTGGGATCTTGATAGCGGGGCTAGCTGGCGTGTCGGTCTTCTGCTAGGCTGTCAAGGACAGCTTTCGCCGCCAGGCTTTGCTCCACCACTGGCATGGCTGGGATCTTGATAGCGGGGCTAGCTGGCGTGTCGGTCTTCTGCCAGGCTGTCAAGGACAGCTTTCGCCGCCAGGCTTTGCTCCACCACTGGCATGGCTGGGATCTTGATAGCGGGGCTAGCTGGCGTGTCGGTCTTCTGCCAGGAAACCTGTCAGGACACAGCTTTCGCCGCCAGGCTTTGCTCGCACCACTGGCATGGCTGGGATCTTGATAGCGGGGCTAGCTGGCATGTCGGTCTTCTGCCAGGCTGTCAAGGACAGCTTTCGCCGCCAGGCTTTGCTCCACCACTGGCATGGCTGGGATCTTGATAGCGGGGCTAGCTGGCGTGTTGGTCTTCTGCCAGGCTGTCATGATCTTGGCAGCAGCCTCTGCAGCAGCCACCGCACGGTTGGCGGTATGCTCTGCTGAGGTCACACTCTTGACCTGTGACGTTGTTGGGGGTTGGGGGTTGGGTGGGTGTGTGAAGTGGGCTTAGGGTTGGGGTTGGGCTGGGGTGGGCTGGGGCTATTTTTGGGGGGTGTAGGTGGTTTTGAGGTCACACAATTGACCTGTGATGTTGTTGGGGGTTGGGGGTTGGGTGGGTGTGTGAAGTGGGTTGGGGTTGGGGTTGGGGTTGGGTTGGGGTTGGGGTTGGGTTGGGTTGGGCTATTTTGGGGGTGCAGGTGTTTGGGTCACACTCTTGACCTGTGATGTTGTTGGGGGTTGGGGGTTGGGGGTTAGGTTAGGGTTGGGGTTTGGGGGGGTGTTTGGTTGGGTGAAGTGGGGTTAGAGTTAGGTTGGGTTGGGTGGGGTTGGGCTTTGTATTTTATTTTGTGCTTGTGTTTAAGGTCACACTCTTGACTTGTGACGTTGTTGAGCTTTGGGGGTTAGGGGTTGAGAGTAGGGTACTTCAAATGGCCAATTGGCCAGCGCTTTAGCGCACTTGAAAACAAAAAAACAGCGCTTTGTAGTGCAAAAAGCGCAAAAATTGCTTGCAGCGCCCACAAGTGGTTGCAAAAAACTGCGCTTAAAGCGCAGAGGGGGTCAAAAAGTCAGCGCTCAAAAGCACAAAAGCGCGGGCTTTGAATTACCCTGGTTGAGAGTTGTGTGTGTGTGTGAAGTGGGGTTACATAAATGCATTAAAATTTTAATACATAAATACATTACAATGTTACGTAAATACATTAAAAGGTTGCATAAATACATTAAAATGTTAATACATAAATACATTACAATGTTACGTAAATACATTAAAAGGTTACATAAATACATTAAAATGTTAATACATAAATACATTACAATGTTACGTAAATACATTAAAGGTTACATAAATACATTAAAATGTTAATACATAAATACATTACAATGTTACGTAAATACCTTAAAAGGTTACATAAATACATTAAAATGTTAATACATAAATACATTACAATGTTACGTAAATACATTAAAGGTTACATAAATACATTAAAATGTTAATACATAAATACATTACAATGTTACGTAAATACATTAAAAGGTTACATAAATACATTAAAATGTTAATACATAAATACATTACAATGTTACGTAAATACATTAAAAGGTTACATAAATACATTAAAATGTTAATACATAAGTTGAAAAACAAAACTCACTGCATGGTCGATGGTGGCAGCTGACTACCTTGACACCTCGTCCGCGGATGCTGCTGTTGCTTAAAAAACAATGGACACAATAAATAATGTACGATTTATTATTATTATTATTATTATTTATTATTATTATAAATATACAATAATCATAACAAAACTCACTGCATGGTCAATGGTGGCAGCTGACTGCCTTGATACCTCGTCCGCTGCAGCTGCCTGTAACATTAATAGAACAGCAAATATTATAAATATATAAAAGTGCGTGCACTGCCTGTTAGCATATACATGCTTATAAATCCATAAAGATACAAATAAAAATAAATAATAAAAAACATAAATACACAAAATAATATTAGAAAACAAAAACTCACTGCAATTGGTCGATGGTGGCAGCTGACTGCGCCTGGACACCTCGTCAGCCCGCTGCTGCTGTTTGCTGCCGCCTTTTCTTGCGCACTCATCATATTGGTAGCTGTGTTATTGGCTGCAACAGCCGTGGCTCCCACTTCGACAAATAAATAAATAAATAAACATAATAATAAATACACAAATATATAAATGAAATGAGATACATAAATAAATAAATACATAAATACAAAAACATAAAAATAAATAATTAGGAAAACAAAACTCACTGCATGGTCGATGGTGGCAGCTGACCTGCCTGGACACCTCGTCAGCCGCTGCTGCTGTTTGCTGCGCCTTTTCTTGCGCACTCATTCAATATTGGTAGCTGTGTTATTGGCTGCAACAGCCGTGGCTCCCACTTCGACAAAAATAAATAAATAAATAATAAACAAATAAATAAATACACAAATATATAAATGAATATGAGATACATAGAATAACATAAATACATAAAATACAAAAAACATAAATAAATAATTAGGGGAAAACAAAACTCACTGCAAATGGTCGATGGTGGCAGGCTGACTGCCTGGACACCTCGTCAAGCCGCTGCTGCTGTTGCTGCCGCCTTTTCTTGCGCACTCATCATATTGGTAGCTGTGTTTATTGGCTTGCAACAGCCGTGGCTCCCACTTCGACATAATAAATAAATAAAAATAAATAAACAAATAAATAAATCACAATATATAAATGAATATTGAGATACAGATACATAAATAAATAAATACATAAATACCAAAAAACATAAATAAATAATTAGGAAAACAAAACTCACTGCATGGTCGATGGTGGCAAGCTGACTGCCTGGACACTCGTCAGCCGCTGCTGCTGTTGCTGCCGCCTTTTCTTGCGCACTAGGTCATCATATTGGTAGCTGTGTTATTGGCTGCAACAGCCGTGGCTCCCACTTCGACAAATAAATAAATAAATAAATAAACAAATAAATAAATACACAAATATATAAATGAAATAAATAAATAAATACAAAAAAATAAATCAAATAACACTCACCGCATGTATGGTAGCTGATGGAACCTCGTCCGCCGCGACTGCTGTTGCTGCCGCCTTTTCCTTGCGCACTCATCATATAGCTTGTGTTATTGGCTTGAGCCGTGGTCCCACTTCGACAATAAATTAAATAAATAAACAAATAAATAAATACACAAATATATAAATGAATAAATAAATAAATAAATACATAAATACAAAAAACATAAATAAAATAATTAGGAAAACAAAACTCACTGCATGGTCGACTGGTGGCAGCTGACTGCCTGGACACCTCGTCAGCCGCTGCTGCTGTTGCTGCCGCTTTTTTTCTTGCGCACCTCATCATATTGGTAGCTGTGTTATTGGCTGCAACAGCCGTGGCTCCCACTTCGACAAATAAATAAATAAATAATAAACAATAAATAAATACACAAATATATAAATGAATATGAGATACATAAATAAAATTAAATACATAAATACAAAAACATAAATAAATAATTAGGAAAACAAAACTCACTGCAATGGTCGATGGGGGATTGCTGACTGCCTGGACACCTCGTCAGCCGCTGCTGCTGTTGCTGCCGCTTTTCTTGCGCACTCATCATATTGGTAGCTGTGTTATTGGCTGCAACGCCGTGGCTCCCACTTCGACAAATAAATAAATAATATAATAAACAAATAAATAATACACAAATATATAAGTGAATATGAGATACATAAATAAATAAATACATAAATACAAAAAACATAAATAAATAATTAGGAAAACAAAACTCACTGCATGGTCGATGGTGGCAGCTGACTGCCTGGACACCTCGTCAGCCGCTGCTGCTGTTGCTGCCGCCTTTTCTTGCGCACTCATCATATTGGTAGCTGTGTTATTGGCTGCAACAGCCGTGGCTCCCACTTCGACAAATAAATAAATAAATAAACAAATAAATAAATACACAAATATATAAATGAATATGAGATACATAAATAAATAAATACATAAATACAAAAAACATAAATAAATAATTAGGAAAACAAAACTCACTGCATGGTCGATGGTGGCAGCTGACTGCCTGGACACCTCGTCAGCCGCTGCTGCTGTTGCTGCCGCCTTTTCTTGCGCACTCATCATATTGGTAGCTGTGTTATTGGCTGCAACAGCCGTGGCTCCCACTTCGACAAATAAATAAATAAATAAATAAACAAATAAATAAATACACAAATATATAAATGAATATGAGATACATAAATAAATAAATTAATACAACAAATAAAAATTAGGAAAACAAAACTCTGCATGGTCGATGGCAGCTGACTGCCTGGAACCTCGTCAGCCGCTGCTGCTGTTGCTGCCGCTTTTCTTGCGCATCATCATATTGGTAGCTTGTGTTATTGCTGCAAAGCCGTGGCTCCCCACTTCGACAAATAAATAATAAATAAACAAAAATAAATACCACAATTATATAATGAATATGAGTATAAATAAATAAATACATAAATACAAAAAAATAAATAAATAATTAGGAAACAAAACTCACTGCATGGTCGATGGTGGGCAGCTGACTGCCTGGACACCTCGTCGCCGTGCTGCTGTTGCTCGGCTGCTTTTTCTTGCGCACTCATCATATTGGTAGCAGTATTATTGGCAGCAACAGCCGCCTGTCTGGAGGCCATCTCTGCTGCCAGCCTGGCCCTCGCGGCCTCCACTGCCAGCCTGGCAGCCTCTTCTGCCATGGTTTCGGCATTCTGCAAGTCCTTGGCTGCCTGGCTGGCAGTGTAGGCGGCCTCCATGGCTTCCATCTCGGCCAGAGTCACCTATCATGAGTGTGGTGGTGTTGGTGGTGTTGGTGGTGTTGGTGTTGGTGTTAATGTTGTTGTTGTTGTTGTTGGTGGTGGTGGTGATGATGGCAGGGGTGTTGGTGTTGGTGGTGGTCATGGTGTTGGTGTTTTTGGTGTTGGTGGGGTTGGTGTTTTTGGTGGTGGTGGTGGTGGTGGTGGTGGTGATAGTGGTAGTTGTGTTGGTGTTAGTGTTGGTGGTGATGGTGGTAGTGGTGTTGGTGTTAGTGTTGGTGGTGATGGTGGTAGTGGTGTTGGTGTTGATGATGGTAGTGGTGTTGGTGGTGTTGGTGTTGGTGGTGATGGTGTTGATGATGGTAGTGGTGTTGGTGGTGATGGTGGTAGTGGTGTTGGTGTTGATGATGGTAGTGGTGTTGGTGTTGGTGGTGGTCATGGTGTTGGTGTTGGTGTAGGTGTTGGTGTGGGGTGTTGGTGTTGGTGTTGGTGGTGTTGGTGTTGGTGTTAGTGGTGATGGTGATGGTGGTAGTGGTGTTGGTGTTGATGATGGTAGTGGTGTTGGTGTTGTTGGTGGTGGTCATGGTGTTGATAATGGTAGTGGTGTTGGTGGTCGTGGTGGTCATGGTGTTGGTGTTGTTGGTGGTGATGGTGGTAGTGGTGTTGGTGTTAGTGTTGGTGTTGATGGTGGTAGTGGTGTTGGTGTTGGTGATGGTAGTGGTGTTGGTGGTGTTGGTGTTGGTGTTGGTGGTTTTGGTGTCATGGTGTTGATGATTGGTAGTTGGTGTTGGTGGTGGATGGTGGTAGTGGTGTTGGTGTTAGTGGTGTTGGTGATGGTGGTAGTGGTGTTGGTGTTAGTGTTGGTGGTGATGGTGGTAGTGGTGTTGGTGTTGATGATGGTAGTGGTGTTGGTGGTGTTGGTGTTGGTGGTCATGGTGTTGATGATGGTAGTGGTGTTGGTGGTGATGGTGGTAGTGGTGTTGGTGTTGATGATGGTAGTGGTGTTGGTGTTGGTGGTGGTCATGGTGTTGGTGTTGGTGTTGGGTGTTGGGTGTTGGTGTTGGTGTTGGTGTTGGTGTTGGTGTTAGTGTTGGTGGTGATGGTGGTGTTGGTGTTGGTGTTGATGGTGGTGGTAATGATGGTGTTGATGATGGTTGTGGTGTTGGTGGGGTTGGTGGTCACGGTTTTGGTGTTGGTATTGGTGTTGGTGTTGGTGTTGATGGTCATGGTGGTAGTGGTGTTGATGTTGTTGTTGGTGGTCATGGTGTTGATGATGGTAGTGGTGTTGGTGGTCGTGGTGGTCATGGTGTTGGTGTTGTTGTTGGTGGTGATGGTGGTAGTGGTGTTGGTGTTAGTGTTGGTGGTGATGGTGGTGTTGGTGTTGATGATGGCAGTGGTGTTGGTGTTGGTGTTGGTGGTAATGATGGTGTTGATGATGGTTGTGGTGTTGGTGGGGTTGGTGGTCAGGTGTTGGTGTTTGGTGTTGGTGTTGGTGTCGTGTGTTGTTGTTTTGGTGGTGATGGTGGTAGTGGTGTTGGTGTTTAGTGTTGGTGGTAATTGGTGGTAGTGGGTGTTGTTGGTGGTGTTGGTAGTGGTGTTTGGTGGTGTGGTCATGGTGTTAATGATGGTAGTGGTGTTGGTGGTCGTGGTGGTCATGGTGTTGGTGTTGTTGTTGGTGGTGTTGGTGGTAATGATGGTGTTGATGATGGTAGTGTTGGTGTTGGTGGTGGTGGTCATGGTGTTGGTGTTGGTGGTGATGTTGGTGTTGGTGTTTGTGTGTTGGTGTTGGGTGGTGTTGTTGGTGTTGGTGTTGGTGGTGATGGTAGTAGTGGTGTTGGTGTTGGTGTTGGTGGTGATGGTAGTGTTGGTGTTGGTGTTGGTGGTGATGGTGGTAGTGGTGTTGGTGTTGATGATGGTAGTGGTGTTGGTGGTGTTGGTGGTCATGGTCATGGTGTTGATGATGGTGGTGTTGGTGGTAATGATGGTGTTGATGATGGTAGTGGTGTTGGTGGTGTTGGTGGTGTTGGTGTTTGTGTTGGTGTTTTGGTGTTGTTTGGTGGTGATGGTTAGTGGTGTTGGTGGTATGATGGTGTTGATGATGGTAGTGATGGTGTTGGTGGTGGTGGTTATGGTGTTGATGATGGTAGTGGTGTTGGTGGTCGTGGTGGTCATGGTGTTGGTGATGTTGTTGGTGGTGTTGGTGGTAATGATGGTGTTGATGATGGTAGTGATGGTGTTGGTGTTGGTGGTCATGGTGTTGGTGTTGGTGGTGATGGTGGTGTTGGTGTTGGTGTTGGTGTTGGTCGTTGGTGTTGGTGTATGATGGTGTTGGTGTTTGATGGTGGTTTGGTGTTGGTGTGATGATGGTAGTGGTGTGGTGGTGCGTGGTGGTGGTGTTGGTGTTGATGATGGTAGTGGTGTTTGGTGTTGATGGTCATGGTGTTGGTGTTGTTGTTTGGTGTTGGTGTTAATGGTGGTGTTGGATGGTTGTTGTTGGTGGTGGTGGTTGGTGTTGGTGTTGGTGGTGGTAGGTGATGATGGTAGTGGTGATGGTGTTGGTGTTGATAATGAGGTGGTAGTGGTGTTGGTGTTTGAAGTGGTCATAGTGTTGGTGTTGGTGTTGGTATTGGTGGTGGTAATGATGGTGGTGATGGTGGTAGTGGTTGAGGTGTTGGGGATGATGGTGTTGGGGATGATGATGTTGTTTGTGGCAGTGTAGGCGGCCTCCATGGCTCCCATTTCGGTCAGAGTCACCTACAATGGTGTTGTTGGTGTTGTTGGCGTTGTTGGTGTTGTTGGTGTTTTTGGCGTTGTTGGTGTTGTTGGTGTTGTTGGTGTTGTTGGTGTTGTTGGTGTTTTTGGTCTTGTCGGTGTTGTTGGTGTTGTTGGTCTTGTCGGTGTTGTTGGTGTTGTTGGTGTTGTTGGTGTTGTTGGTGTTGGTGGTTGAACCCCACACCCACCCAGCCCACCCACGCTCACACCCGATCACCCACTCCCACCAATTTCCACCCACCCACCACGCTCACACCCGATCACCCACTCCACCATATCCTCCACCCACCCACCCACGCTCACACCCGATCACCCACTCCCACCCATATCTCACACCCACCACCCACGCTCACACCCGATCACCACTCCACCCATATCTCCACCCACCCACGCTCACACGATCACCCACTCCCACCCATATTCTCCAACCCACCATATCTCCACCCACCGACCTGCCATTCGGTGCTGACCCACCCACCAATCCATCCATCCATCTATCAGCCCACATATCCATTCTCCCTCCCACTCATCCATTCACCCATATCTCCACCCACTCACCTGCCATTCGGTGCTGACCCACCCACCAATCCATCCACCCATCTATCAGCCCACATATCCATCCTCCCTCCCACTCATCCATTCACGCCATATCTCCACCCAACCACCACACTCACCTCTTCCTAGCGCCAGCTGTTTGACGCTACCCCCCCACACACCCCCACACACACACCACCACCACGACCCCACTCCCTCACACTCACTCAGTCACACCAATTCTCACAAACACACACAACACACACCGACACACGCTCATCCACCACACTCACCTCCTTCCTAGCGCCAGCCTGTTTGGCGCTACCCCCCCAACACCCCACACACACACCACACCAGCACACCCTCACACTCACTCCACACCAATTCTCTCACAAACACAACACACACACACCGACCCCACACGCTCATCCACCACACTCACCTCCTTCCTAGCGCCAGCCTGTTTTGGCGCTCCCACACACACCCCACCACCACCGACACCCTCACCTCACCCAACACACCCCTCCACACACGCTCACCACTGACCCTCACAACTCACTCACACACCAATTCTCTCCACCCGAAGCCCCACCCACACTCCACACACCGACCCACACGCTCATCACCCACACTCACTCCTTCCCTAAGTTCCCGCGCACCAGCACTGCTTTCTCATAACGCGACACCGACCCACACTACCTTTGGCATCCCTCTAGCATCCCCCCACCACCCCCCCACACACCTGTGTTCCACCACCACCCACCCCTCACTACTCATCTCAACACATAACCCATGACACCATCACCCACGCCACTGCTCATCCACCCACCACTCACCTCATTCCCAGGCCAGCTCTGTTTGGCGCTAACCCCACACACACCCCACACACACCCCACCACCACGACCCACCCTCAACACCCTCACAATTCTCCTCACGCTCACACACATTCTCTCACGACACACACACACACACTATTCCGTCCGACCCACACGCTCATCCACCCACACTCACCGCTCCTTCCTAGCGCCAGCCTGTTTTCGAAGGTGCGCTACCCACACACACTCACCCCACATCACACACCACCCACGACCACCCCTCGCACACTCATCCACACACCAATTTCTCTTACACACACACACACACCGATCCCACACGCTCATCCACCCACACTCACTCCTTCCTAGCGCCAGCCTGTTTGGCGCTACCTCCACCACCACACAACACTCAAAAAAAAACGATACACAACAACACACACGACCCACCCTACACTCACTCACACACCAATTCTCTCACGAACACACACACACACCCGGACCCATCACGCTCATGCCACCCACACTCACCTCCTTCCTAGCGCCAGCCTGTTTGGCGCTACCCCCCCACACACACCCCACCACAACCACCACCACGACCCACCCCTCACACTCACTCACACACCAATTCTCTCACAAACACACACACACACCGACCCACACGCTCATCCACCCACACTCACCTCCTTCCTAGCGCCAGCCTGTTTGGCGCTACCCCCCACACTTCCACGCACACACACCACACCAACGACCACCCCTCACACTCAACTCACACACATTCTCTCACGAACACACATACAACACTCGACCCACACGCTCATCCACCCACACTCCCTCTCTTCTAGCGCCAGCCTGTTTGGCGCTACCGGGCCCCCCCCCACACACAACACCACAAACAATCACACCCACACGACCCACCCCTCACACTCACTCACACAGCAATCTCTCTCACGAACACAGTAAAACACACAGTGCCTCAGCCGACCACACGCTCATCCACTCCTACTCCTCCTTCCTAGCGCCAGCCTGTTTTGGCGCTAAAACCCCCCCACACACAACCCCACACACCCACCACCACGACCACCTCACACTCACACACTCACACACCAATTTCTCAAAAGAACAACAACACACAGCCCGACCACACGCTCATCCACCCCACACTCAGCGCTCTTCGCTCTCAGCTTCTTGGTGGTGGTAGCGCAGCACCATGCTGTTTGGCGACTACAAGCCCCATCCCCAACACAGCACCCCCCCCCACAATAAAAATAATACATTTCACACCACGACCCCAGTACGCCACACGCTCCCACACAAACTCATCCTTCCATAAAACGCACGCCCGCTACCTCCCCCACACAACCCCACACACACGACACCTCTCTTGCGCGCACACACCCACAACCGACACCACACGCTCATCCCACCACATCACTCACCGTCCTTTCCTGCCGCACGCTGTTTGGCGTATATGACCGCCAATCACCACCGTACCCAACCCACACACCACACCACACAATCATTCACATCCTCAGAAACACACACACACGACCCACACCTCACCACACTCACTCCTTCAGGCGGGCCGCTGTTTGGCGCACCACCACCACCACCCGACCACCCACCCATTCAACTCTCACAAATACTCTCTCACAGAAACTGCAACTGTATACACACCCAGTCCGACCACGCTCATCCAACCCACACTCCACCTCCTTCTAGCGCTCTTGTCGCATAGTTTTTCAGCTTCCTTGGTCGGTGGTCAGCTGCCAGCTGTAAATGGGATACCTCCCCCCCCCCCCCCCACCACACACCACACACACACACACCCAACACCCACACCCATGCAAAACCACACTAAAAACAAACGCACGCACGCAGAAAGAAAGCTTAGCACGCACGAAACCCCACCACACAACTCACCTCCTGCTCCTTGCGCGCACACCCCACAACCCACAACCACACACAGATCCACAAAGCACACACACACACACTCAACTCTTCCTAGCGCTCTCGCGCAGTTTCTCAGCTTCCTTGGTGTGGTAGTAGCTGCCAGCCTGTATGGTGCTATCCCCCCCACACCGCCAAACCACCACCACATCACGCATGAAACACACAATATCCACCTTACTCACAAAAAAGACAATCAGCTCTCTTAACCACCCACATACTCTGCAATGACACACATCCCACGCTCACCACCCACTTTTACACCACACCAAACCAAATCTCAACCACCCACACGCCACTCCCTTCCTAGCACTCTCTACACTCTCGCACAGTTTCTCTGCTTCCTTGGTGTGGTAGTCAGCTGCCAGCCTGTATGGCGCTACTGCTGAGTATCCGGCCCCCGCCCCCCCCCCCCCCCGCCCCCACCACACACACACACACCACACATAACCTCCACACACACACTCACAAAAAAGACAATCAGCTCTCTCACTCCACCCACATATCTGCAAAGACACCCACCCACGCTCACCACCCACTCTTAACCTCACCACACACTCACACGCCAATAACCCAACTCACCACCCACCCACCTCCTTCTAGCAGCTCTTTTCGCAGTTTCCTGCTCAGCTTCTTGGTGTGGTAGTCAGCTGCCAGCCTGTATGGCGCTACCTCCCCCCCCCACACACACACACCCACACTCACACACATACCCACCCACTCACACTCAACAAAAAAGACAATCAGCTCTCTCACCAGTCCACATACTCTGCAAAGACACACACCCAGCTCACCACGCCACTCTTACACTCACCCACACTCTACCCCACGAACTTCAACACCACACCCACCTCCTTCCTAGCGCTCTCCGCCAGTTTCTCTGCTTCCTTGGTGTGGTAGTCAGCTGCCAGCCTGTATGGCGCTACCTTAACCCTCCCCACAACAACCCCCACAAGGATTACACACGCATGAACAACACACCACACACTCATAAAAAAATCAATCAGTCTCTCACCGCCACCCACCATTGCCCTATCACGACCTACACCACCCCTATACCACAAACACAGACACCGTACACCCCACTCCCCCTATAACACACTACCACCACCACTTCTTACATACCCACAAACCCACGATCCACACACATTTCAACTCGACACTCCGCCCTATCACAACAAGAACTACCAGCCCACCCACTTCTTACATTACCCACATACCCCACAGATCACACACACAGCACTCACTCCCCTATCACACGAGACACTCGCCACCCACACCACTCCTTAACATACCCACTATACCACAGATCATCAAATACACAATGCACACTCACTCCCCCCTATCACGATCTTACGAGCCACTTACCCCTATTCCCCACTCTTACATACCCATACGAGATCCACATACATCAAACACTCCCCCCATCACAGACACCTATAACCCCACCCTCCATTCTTACATACCACAGATCACACACACACACATACTCCCCCTATCACATAACAGACACTATACCCACCCCCCACCTCTTACATACCCACAGATCCACACACACAGTTATCGATACAGCACATTACGCACGACACATGACATCCTCACTCACTCCACTTCTAGCGCTCATAACGCGCCCAGTTCTTCAGCTTCCTTGGTGTGGTAGTCACGCCACCGCAGCCTGGCTTTTCTTCGCCAGATCTTCTCGGCGCAGCTAGCAGCGCCTCCCTGGCAGCGTACTCCGCAGTCCGACTGCAGCTTGGCATTTGTATCGGCTTGTAACTGCCCCCTTGGCTGTATGTACAACCATGGAGGTTGCTTCTGAGGACAATGGCCGCAGGCAGGCGCATATCGACATCGGCCTTGGTCTGACGCAGCGGCAGCGACGGCAGCAGCGGCTTGGGCTGCCAGAATCTGGAGAAAAGACAGAAATGCAAAGTGGATGTTTTCTTTTTTTTGTATACATAATATATATATATAGTATTTTAGATTTTGACCGTGTGCATGGGACGTTGCTTCAGAGGATGGCCCAGCAGCGCGCATATAATCGGCTTGGTCTATGCGGCCGCTGCGAACCGCAGCAGCAGCCTGGGCTGCAGAATTTTCTGGAGAAAAGACAGAAATAACAGAAGTGGTATTTTTTTCTTTTTTTTTATAATATTATTTATTTTTATATTTAGATTTGTTTTTAGATTTAGGGCCGTATGGACAGCATCGACGTTGCCGCTCTGAGGACATGGCCAGGCAGCGGATATCAAATCAGCTTAGTCTGACGCAGCGGCAAGCGACCGCAGCAGCGCGCTTGGGCTGCATAATCTGGAGAAAAGACAGAAATACTGAGTGGATTTTTTCTTTTTTTTTTTCTATTTCTATTTTATTAATATTAGATATTTTTTTATATTTAGATTTGTTTTTAGATTTGGCCGTATGTACAAACCATGGACGTTGCTTCTGAGGACATGGCCCAAGCGCTAGCATATCCAAATCGGCTTGGTCTGATGCGGGCCGGCTGCGACGCAGAGCAGCGGCTTGGCTGCCAGGATCTGAAGAAAGAACAGAAATAACTGAGTGCTTTTTTTTACTTTTTTTTTTGGTTTTGGCCCAGGAATAGCGCGCATAATGCGACATGGCTTGGCCTTTATTTTTTCGTAATGCGCTTCCTTTTTCAAATTGTGGTGAAATATATACTTAGAAAGCCCAGGCAGTGTGCATATCCACATCAGCTTGGTCTGACGCGGCGGCTTGCGACCGCAGCAGCGGCTTGGGCTGCCAGAAATCTAAAGAAACAGAAAAACAGAATTTAAAGAGTGCTTGGAATCAATTAAATTAATTCAATTGTTATTTGGAGATTTTAGTTATGACCAGGCAGCGGCGCATATTGACATCGGGCTTGGGCTGCAAGAATCTGTAGAAAAAAGAACACCAGAAATACAGACTGCTTGTAATTACAAAAGTAAATTAAATTTGTTTTCAAAGGTTTGTGTTCATGGCCCAGGCAGCGCGCATATCGATCATCTGGCTTTGGTCTGAACGCAGCGGCAGGGGCGACGGCAGCAGCGGCTTGCTGCTGCAGGATCTGAAGAAAGAAAAAAAAAGAATTGAAGAGTGCTTGGAATAAATTAAATGAAATTCAATTGTTTTTCTGGAGATTTTGTTCATGGCCAGGCGCGACGGCATGTGACATGCTCTGGGCTTGGTCTGACGCGGCGGCAGCGACCGCAGCAGCGCCTGGGCTGCCAGATCTGAAGAAAGACAGCGAAATACCTGAGTGCTTTTTTATTTTTTAATTTTGGGTTTTGGCCCAGCGGCACGCAATATCCACATAGGCTTGGTCTGAAGCAGCAGCAGCGACTGCAGCAGCAGCTTGGGCGGCCAGAATCTGAAAGAAGACAGAAAATACAGATTTTTTTTTATTTTTTTTATTTTGGTTTTGGCCCAGGCTGCGCCATGTCAACATGCGCCGCTGGTCAGAACGCTGGGGCAGGCTGGACAGGAGCATCGCAGGGCTTGGGCTGCTAGAATCTAAAAATTGAAAAAAAATGCAGAGTGGATTCGTTTTTTTAGATTTATATATATATTATTTATATATATATATTATTATTTTTTTGTTTTTTTTTTTTTTAGATTAGGTCCGTTTGCACAACCATGGACGACGCCTCTGAGGACATGGCCAAGCAGGCGCATATAAATCGCTTGGTCTGATGTGGCGGAGTCGTCCTCCAGCAGCAGCCTGGGCTGCCAGGAATCTGAAGAGAGAAATCGAGTGTTTTTTATTTTTTAATTTTGGTTTTTGGCCCAGGAGCGCGCATATCACATCGGCTTGGTTGAGCGCGGCGCTGCACAGCAGCCTGGGTGCCAGAATCTGGGAAAAAGACAGAATACACAGAGTGATTATATTTATTATTTATTGATGGTTTGGGCCCAGGCACGGCATATCAACATCGGCTTGGGACGCCGGCGGCAGCGAGGGGCATGGAGCGGCTTGGGCTGCCAGAATTGGAGAAAGAAAAAATATTATGAGTGCTTGGAAAAATTAAAATTGAATTATTTGTTTTTTCCGGAGATTTTTGTTCATAGCCAGGCAGCGCGCATTAATGTTGACCAGCGAGTTGGCTGTGCCAGATCTGAAGAACAGGACACACCAATTGATATTGATTTTTCTCTTTATTTATTGATGTTCGTTAGTATTAATATTAAAATGCGATACAAATTGAAGGTATTTATTATTGTCGTACTTTGTGGTTTACGTGAATTCATGGCCGGTGCATATTGACATAAGCTTGCTCCGATGCAGCAGCAGCGGTTGGGCTGCAAGAATCTGGGTGAAGAAAAAGGGCGTTAGGGATTTGCTTTTTTTTTGAGTTTTATAATTTTATTTTTGTTTTGCGCCACAAATTCCAAATCCGGGCCTTGGTCTGACGCAGCGGACAGCAACAGCAGCACGCGGCCTTGGGCTGCCAGAATTCTGGTGTGAACAATAAAAAGGGACGTTAAGGATTTGCTCTTTTTTTAAGAGTTTTTATAATTTTCTTACTGTTTTTTGGCGCGTGCATATCACAAATTGGCTTGGTCTGACATAGCGGCAACACACCCGCAGCAGCGGCTTGGGCTGCTAACTCAGACCTAGCGCTTTTCGTTCATCTTTTTACGTTTCAGTTTGAATTTTGAAATTTGAAAACTTTGAAGTTCGAATTTGAAATGCCTCCTCCTTGTGTATATATAGGTGTAAATGGTATGAACATATGCAGGGCCAAGCTCTCACAGCTCCTTGTTTGCGGCCTCGAGCCTTGCCGCTGCTCGCGTTCACTCCATGTGAGAAGATTGATTTAATCCTTTAGTTTCATTTGAACATTCTAGCTTAGCGAGTTAAAAAGTTGGGAATTCGAAATTTTGAAATTGGGGAAGTTCAAAAAGTTTGAAAAGCGAAAAGATTTTTTTCAGTTTTTCACTCAGATTTTATGATTTTTCTTTAAAAAAGGAATTCATAATTTGAAATTTGAAATTTGAAATGCCACCTCTTATTGGCAGGCCATCAGAGACCTTGCCACTGTCGCTTGTCTTGCCATAATTCAGATTTTTTTTCGTTTTTCACATACAAAATTTTATGATATTCTTTAAAAAAGGAATTCCAATAATTGAAATTTGAATCTGAATTGCGCACTGCTCTTTTGGTGGCCTCTAGACCTTGCCGCTGCTCGGCTTGCGTTGCATAGAGTCAGATAGAATTGGTTTTTATATTGCGTACATATCAATAATTTTAGGTTTTGACTTCTTGTGGTTAATATTTGAAAGAAAGGTTTGGAAATAAGTTTGAAAATTTGGCACACGTCACGCTTCCTTGTTGCAGCTCAGCTCTGCCTGCCGCTTCGCTGCTGGCCTACTACAGAATAAATCGTTGTTCTATTTATATCATCTCATATTCATTATTTTTCTGTTGGAATTCTGGAATTTGGAATTGAAGTTCAAATTTGGATGCCGTCCTCTGTTATATATATATATATATTACTGCAAGCGGGCCAAGCTCTCACCTCCTTTATTGGCGCCTCAGATTGACTTGCAGGTGCTCGCTTGCTGGCCATACCAAAGTATATTTTGTTTTACATTGCGTACAATCCCGCGTACTTCGAGAATGTTGAGGTTTGGCTTTTTGGTGATAATTGGTCTTCATGTCTAAAAAAACCCTTGTGTGGTATGCACTATTTGAATTTTAGGTTTGGCTTTTTGGGGGTGAATGTTTGAAACAGTTTGAAATTTTAGGTTGGCTTTTTGGGGTGATTAATTTGAAAACAGTTTGAAAAATTTTAGTTTGGCTTTTTGAGGTGATTAGTTTGAAAGACAGTTTGAAATTTCTAAGTTTTGGGCCTTTTGGGGTGATATTTGAAAACAGTTTGAAATTTTGGTTAGGCTTTTTGGGTAATATTTGAAAAACAGTTGAAAGTTTGAAATGACTCAACCTCCTTGGTTGGCAGCCCAGACTTGCAGCTGCTCGCGCATTGCTGGCCATCGTCAGAGATATCAGCAGCCTGCTTGGCAGCTTCCCACTGCTAGTGGCCACGTTCGGGCAGCTTCCGTGCCACGGAAGCCGCCCGGCATTTTCGTACGCAGGAAATCCAGGCACCGTCTCAAGTGCCGCCAGCCTTCTCCGCATTCATCCGCACCTCGCGAACTTGGCAGCCTCCTGGATGCCCACGTAGGCGTCATCAGCGCCACCTCAGCCGAGACCACTTGGCTTTGGCTGCTCAAGTTCGCCATGCGCGGCTTCTGTGGCCATGGCATCAGCCTCATAAGGCAGCACTGTGTGTGTGTGTGAGTTGTGGCTTGTGTGTGTATGTGGCTGTGTGTGTATGTGAGTGTGCGTGTGAAAATGTAGTTACACCTGGTTACACTTTTTTATTATTATATTGTATTATCTTTAGTTAATTTTTTTCACTTTTTATTTTACAGGGTTTTCATTTTCCAGCGTCATCAGCCGCCTACACCATCAGCCGAGACCACTTCGGCTTTGGGTGCTCAATTGCAGCATGGGCAGCTTACTGTGAGCCACATGGCATCAAGCCTCATAGGCAGCACCTGTGTGTGTGTGTGATGTGTTGTAGTGCTTATGTGTGTGTCGTTGCCTTATGTGTGTGTGTGTGCTTATTGAGTGTGTGTGGTGTTGTGTGTGTGAAAAGTGAAAGTTATGCCTGGGCTCCAACGATTACCCATTTTTTAGGTGGCACCATTGTGTGTGTTGTGTGGTGTGTCATTTTTTATTTGTTTTCATGAGGTTCCGTCATTTTTGTGAAAGGGGGTTACATGGGTACAGGTGGTTGAACGTGGAAGAGGTTGTGCGCTCATTGCCATGGTGGCGTTCTGTGGCATTTCGGCATCAGCCTCGTGGCAGCACCTGTGGTGGTGTGTGCTCATATCATATATTTTGTTATTTTATTTATTTTATTTATGTTCTTATTTGGTGGGAAGGGGGTTACATGGTACAGGTGGTTGGAACCGTGGAGAGGTGTGGCGCTCAATTGCCCATGGTGGCTTCTGTGGCCATGGCATAGCTCGTAGGCAGCCACCTGGTGTGTGCTGTGCTCATATATGATACTTTGTTATTTTATTTATTTTATTAATGGTTCCTTATTTTGGTGGAGGGGGTTACATGGGTACAGGTGGTTGAACGTGAGAGGTGTGCGCTCAATTGCCATGGTGGCTTCCTGTGGCCATGGCATCAGCCTCGTAGCAGCACCTGTGTTGTGTGTGCTCAATACATATAATTTGTTATTTTATGTTATTTTATTATGTTCCTTATTCTGGTGGGAAGGGGGTTACAATGGTAAGGTGGTTGAAACGTGGAGAGGTTGTGGCGCTCTAATTTGCCATGGTGGCTTCGTGGCATGGGCATCGAGCTGCGTTAGGCAGCACCCTGTGTGTGTGTGCCTCATTATATAGTTTGGTTATTGTTATTTATTTTATTATTTCCTTTATTTGTGGAAGGGGGTTAACATGGTACAGGTGGTTGAACGTGGAGCGGTGTGCGCTCACATTTGCATGGTGGGCTTTGTGGCCAATGGCATCCAGCCTCGTAGGCAGACACCTGTGTGTGTGTGCTCGATATATATATTTGTTATTTTATTTATTTTTATTATGTTCCTTATTGGTGGGATAGGGGGATTACATGGGATGGCGATACATGGTGGTTTGAACGTGCGGAGAGGTTGTGCGGCCAAAATTGCCACATGGGTGGTTCTGTGGGCCATGGCATCCCGCACTCGTAGGACAGCACCTGTGTGTGTGTTTGCTCATACATATTTTGTTATTTATTTATTTTAATTCTTCCTTTATTTGGGTGGGAAGGGGGTTACTGGGTAAGGTGGGTTGAAAAACGTGGAGAGGTGTGCCGCTCAAGTGCCATGGTGGCTTCTGTGGCATGGCATCAGCCTCGTAGGCCAGAGCTGTGTGTGTGTGCTCATATTTTTGTTATTTTATTTATTTTATTATGTTCTTATTTGGTGGAAGGGGGTTAGCATGGGTACAGGTGGTTGAACGTGGAGAGATGTGTGCGCTCAATTGCCATGGTGGCTTTCTAGTGGCCATGGCATTCAGCGCTCAGGTAGGCAGCACCTGTGTGTGTGTTGCTCATGACTATATTGTTAATTTTATTTATTTTATTATTTCCTTATTTGGTGAGGAAGGGGTTACATGGGTACCAGGTGGTTGAACCGTGGAGAGGTGTGCGCTCAATTGCCATGGTGGCTTCTGTGGCCAGGCACAGCTCGTAGGAGCACGCTGTGTGTGTGTGCTCATATATATATTTGTTTATTTTTATTTATTATATTTGTTTCCTTATTTGGTGGGAAGGGGGTTAATGGGTACAGGTGGTTTGTAAACTGTGGAGAAGGTGCGTGCGCTCAAATTTGCCATGGTGGCTTCTGGGCCCGATAAAGAGAAATCAACCTCGTAGGCGCACCTGTGTGTGTGTGCTTCATATATATATTTGTTATTTTAACTTTAACTTTTATGTTCCTTATTTTGGTGGGAAGGGGGTTACATACATGGGTACCTAGGTGTTGATACGTGGAGAGGATGTGCGCTCAATTGCCATGGGTGGCTTCTGTGGCGCATGGCATGCAGCCTCGTAGGCAGCACCTGTGTGTTGTGCTCCATCATATATATTTGTTATTTTATTTATTTTATTATGTTCCTTATTTGGGTGGGAAGGGGGTTACATGGGTACAGGGGTTGAACGTGGAGAGGTGTGGCGCAATCCAAATTGCCATGGTGGGCTTTGTGGCCATGGCATCAGCCTCGTAGGCAGCACCTGTGTGTTGTGTGCTCATTCACTATATTTGTTATTCTATTTATTTTAATTAATGTTCTTATTTGGTGGGAAGTGGGGTTACATGTACATGGTGGTTTGAACGGGAGAGGTGTGCGCTTCAATTGCCATGGTGGCTTCTGTGGCATGGCATCAGCCTCGTAGGCAGCACCTGGTGTGTGTGTGCTCATATATATATTTGTTATTTTAAATTTTATTTTATTATGTTCCTTTATTCTGGTGGGAAGGGGGTTAACATGGGTACAGGTGGTTTGAACGTGGAGAGGTGTGCGCTTCAATTGCCATGGTGGCTTCTGTGCCCATGGCATAGCTCCAGTAGGCAGCACGCTGTGTGTGTGTGCTCATAACATAGTAATTTGTTATTGTTATTTATTATTCTGTCCTTATTTGGGGTGGGAAGGGGGTTACATGGGTACAGGTGGTTGAACGTGAGAGGTGTGCGCTGCAAGCTTGCCATGGTGGCTTTGTGGCCAATGGCAATCAGCACTCCGTAGGCAGCATCTGTGTGTGTGTGTCATATTTATATACTTTGTTATTTATTAATTTATTATGTTCTTATTTGGTGGGAAGGGGGTTACATGGGTACAGTGGTTCTAACGTGGAGAGGTGTGCGCCATTGCCATGGTGCTTCTGTGGCCATGAGCATAGCGCTCGTAGGCAGCACTGTGTGTGTGGTGCTCATACGATATAATTTGTTATTTTCTTTATTTTATTATGATTCCTTATTTGGTGGGAGAGCGGGGGGTTACATTTGGGTACAGGGTGGTTGATCGTGAGAGGTAGTGCGCGTCAAGTTGCCATGGGGTGGCTTCTGTGGCCATTGGCATCCAGC
>JAJSRW010000193.1:0-50832 GCA_022414725.1 Microglena sp. YARC | reverse complement strand
AACATAGCAAACAAACTGAAAAACAAAACGAAAACAATAGCAAAACAATACTGAAAAGACAAAACGAAAAGGAGAAATAGCAAAATAAGGAGCCTCGCCCTAGCTACCTATCCCTCCCACCCCCCATCTAACCCCACCTCACAGTTACATGAAAATCAAGGTAGCTTATGACACATGCGCGCATACAAACAAAGCAAAATAAAGTAACGAATGACTGAGAGCTGAACCGCTTCCAGAATAAGACAAACTACCATACCAAAAGAAAAAAAGCAATCAAAGGCAAAGCAAGAATAGGAGCATGCCAATCAGCTATCCACCCTTCACACACATCCCCCATACCACCCACCAAGATACAATGAATCCAGGGTAAGCTTATGACACATGCGCGCATATACCATACAAAAGCAAAATAAGTAAAAGCAAATCTACAACAAAAGCAAATATTAAGTAAACGCAAACTACAAACAAAGCAAAATAAGTAACGTATGCTGAGGAAGCTGCACGCTTACAGAATGAGACAAAACTAAAACGACACTGCCACGCTGTCGTATCCCCCCCCACAACCCCAACCCACACCCCACAACCTACTAACTCCCCACAGTTAATGAAAGCGAGGTAAGCTGATGACAACCTGGTTGCGCGAAATACACAAAAAGCAAAATAAATAACGCATGACCAGTTGACCACAAACAAAGAAAAATAACTAACAAATAACTAAAAAAAAAAAAAAGTAAGGAGTCTGCCCGAGCTTAACCTACCCCCCACCACACCACACACACACACCCCACACACACACACTACACACACGACACACACACCACCCACTCACCGCACCCCATCAGTTACATGAAGCAGGTAGCTTGATGACACCCTGGTTGAGCATGACTGAGGAGCTGAAAATCCCCACACACACACTGACCACACACACTGCACACACACCCACCCCACACCCCCAAGACACTCAACCACCTTCACAGATTACATGAGTCCCGAAGTAGCTTACGACGTACCTAGTTGCTCGCAATGACCGAGGAGGCTGAACGCTTTCAAAAAGAGAGGGGCAGAAGACACCAAGCCATCCTCAGAGACTTCGCAGTGGCCAGGTGGGTGTCGGTTGGTGGGTGGGTGATGGCTGAAGGTTGGTTGGTGGTGAGGTGGGGTTGGTGGGTAATGGTGGGTACTGGTTGTGGTTGGTCAGTTGGTGGGTGGGGGTCCCTGTTGGGTGGGTTGGTATTGGTGGGTGGGTGAGTGAGTGGGTGGGCATGGGTCAAGGTGCACATGTGGGTTTGTAGGTGGGTGGGTTGGTTGGTGGTATGGGGTCAAGACCCTTTGACACGTGGCCAGGTTTGTGTTGAGTTGGTTGGTCAGGGACTGTTGGCAGTACACATCAGGTGTTGGGTTGATGGTCAGGGATTTGCAGTTGCACAGGTGGTTGGGTTGGTTAGTCAGGGAGGGTTTGCAGTTTGCAGAGAGGGTAGACATATGTCAATTACCATGACATCTGGCAATTAGATTGTTATACACGTTTTTGGTTTTTGATTTAAATGTTTGTTTGGTTGTCTTCTGTTATTGGATATATTGTAAGTAATGGTATTTTGTTTTGGGTTCTCTGGTAATGTAATGAACTGTTTTGTTTTGTTTGTTTCTAGGTTAATAAATATTGATTTGAATGTCTGCTGTTGTTGTTTTCTCTGGTAATTATTTGAATGTTTGTTATTGTTGTTTCTAGGTTAATTAATTGAGTGTTTGTTTTGTGTTTCTATGTTCATTTATTTGAATGTCTGTTTGTTGTTTCTTCTGTTCAGACTCCAACCAATCTTCCATTATTAATTCATTCACTTCATTTCACTGAATTCATTCATTCCTCGATCCAGCATGCATCCATCCATCCATTCAACCATATGAATTCTTATTACAAACAACCACACCATAACACCACACCAAACTGCACCAAACCACACAGCACCAAACCAACAACACCAAACACACAAACTACACCAACGCATGCAAACCCAAACGAACAAACCACAGCACCCACATAACATTTCACCATCAAGGCTAGCCATCTTTGTATCAGAAAACACAGCCGCCTGGAACCCAACTCGACCCAAACAAACCAACAAACATCACACCAAACACACCACCACGTACTACACTCTCACCACACCCTGCAGGCTCGCCATGCATCAGTAAACGCCGCGCTGGAGCCCACACTCAATCCAACCCAACCCCAACCCAACCCAACCCAACCCACCCAACATCACACCAAACATACACCACGCGACACATCACAAACCTGCAGGCTCGTCATGCATCTGAAAACGCAGCAACCTGGGCTCAACAATTTTAGCACAGCACAGCAGCAACACATCACACCATTAACATGGGCACATCCCCCCTATAGCCGTCAGTGTCTGCATCAGAAAACGCCGCCGCCTGGAGCGGCCTATTGGCAGAGATCCAGCAGCATACGGTTCAGCAGAGCTGAGCAGTCAATTCGACACTTGGCACTGGAGAATATGGTCTTAACTGTATAAATAAATAAAATATCGGATATGCATATGTTACAAATGCTATGTTATATTATATATGTTTATATATAACAGTTTGTACTTGGCGACTGGGAGAATATGGTTACCGCCTGGTTGACCGTTGATAAATACCAGTACATATTAAAATATATACCGGTATATTTAAAATGTATATTTATGTACCATGTATGGTATGTTTATATATACAATATTACATATACATATATGGGAACGCAAATCATATTGATGCTGATCCAAAGACGAGTATGAAATTGAAATTGTTTACCATCCGTGTAGTATACCGTTACTCACAGGACGTTGAAGTTTAAGGACATCCATAGCGTAAGCCGGAGCTAGTCTATAGTTCACCGTAGACATTCAGTAAAAAGAATTACATTGTAACTCCATCATACCAGTTGCAGCTTTAGACGGTTTGGGGTTTTCACCCCGGTTAGGAAGCACCGGCACAATACAGCTGGTAAGACAAAACCTGAGTAGGGGGGACGGTCTGTGTGCAAGTTCCCCCGGGTATCGACCCGGGGTGTGCTTTTTCTCCATAAAGCGTCTGCACTGTAAAATACTCTGAAAGCTAGTTATTGGGTGTGAGAGTGGACTGTGTCTGCCAGTTATTGAGGGCACAGGTTCTCAGGAGTTAAGAGTGTCATAGGAAGTCAAAAAAGAGGTTAGGAATAGTTACCAGTTGTTCCAACGGTGATAACCATAATGAACAAGGTATCCAGCCGATCGAGGCCATTTACTAATTCAACATGCTGGGCGTGTTTAGTGATAGCCTTAGTAGGCATGGTTGGTATCAGAGCAGTATCCAAGCTCAAGAAGCCCAGAGTTCTTTATCTAGACATGACAGGTAGGGGAGTCTAATGTCAGGTAGGACGGCAAGATCAGGTCTCTATTCTTGTTCCAGTCCGCTAAACATGTAATAGTGGAGGGGCGTAACCAGTCATGGGAGACGTTTGCCCATGTGCCTGGGGAGGTCCTCTCCTTGCTAGCGTCCCATGGGATCATGTCTGCGGGATCCAGGGCGCCGGTGCAAATGGCTTGTGGATGAGTCGCACTGCGGCGTCATGTCTTTTGAGATATAGAGCCCTTGAAAGTCCGGTGTGTGCAGCCCGCCAGGATGTGGCCCGCTCCGTCCTCTACATGGTGTGGCAAAATGGGGCATAGGGAGTTTCGTGGGGGGGTGAGTGCTGGTAATATATTTAGGGAGTTTCCAGCGAAATGTGCAAGTTTACGGTTCATAGTCTAACCCCAGCGGGCTTAGGATGTGAAATTTAGTTTTATGTTGGATAAGGGTTGAGGTCCAGAATTTGTTACTTGCTTGAGGAAGTTGGTGGGGAGTGTTATCAGCCCAGGTGGTTGCATAGATCCCTTTAAGGAGAATGCGGCGAGGGTGTTGACCGAGGTGGCAGCTAGTGGCAGGTTAGAGGTGATACTTGTGTAAGGTTAGGTGCTAAAATTCGTGGGGGAATATCTCCGTCATCCTAGCTCCATAGTGTGCGAGGAGTGTTGAACTGTGGGCCAGTAAACATTGTGGCGGGGATTTCCCCAGTGGTGTCAGTAAAATTGGTTAGGTGGGGTGCTCAGCTGCTTTGCGTGCCAGAGTGTCTGCTCTGTCATTTCAAGGATACTGTGTGGGAACGGACTTTGCAAAGAGTGGGTGTTGTGAGCCATGCAGGATGCGTTGAATGAGGTGGTTTTTGAATTGATTGCAATAAAAAGTAATTCAGTATGAATAGAACGGGTTGTAGTGGTAGGGTCGTGAATCATTTTTTTTTTATAAGTTGAAGAGAGCAGAGGCTGTCTGTATGGAGGGTAAGAGATTTGTCATAATCAATGTTGAGAAAGGCTGGTGAGATGGCTACGCAGTTCTGCCCGGTTGTTAGTTTTGGTGGCCCCTATTCCCCCAGGGTTGATGTGGTGAACTTTGCCCTGCAGCCGGGACATAGACTGCAGCACCTATTTTTCTAGGATGCCCTGGTTTACCTTTTATTAGACGCCATCTGTGTAGACCTGGAGGCCTGAGGAGGGGGTAGCTAGGTAAAGACAAGGGTGGGTAATGGTAAAGAGGGGAGGAAGGAGGGTGTTGGTGGAGTGGAGTTTGCAAGGATTTTTGGCAAGAGATTTAAGTTTCGAGGGTAGGTGATGACAATGTCAGAGAAGGTAAGAGTGGGAGGTGTGTGATAGTAGAGGGCTCCCAGGATGATGGAAAGGCTTTGCATGTAGTATGTCCATTGGTCAATAAAAATCTGGAAGTTTAGGAAAGTAAGTAGCTTGGCTGTGGGGGTTGCATATAAGAATGAGATGTAGTTTTTGAGTGGAGGGTGGAGTGTGAGATTTGCTGCCAAGCCAAATTTCAAGAGGTAGTATAAAATTCCAGACTGTGTCTAGAGTCAATTAGTGAATCCAGGAGTGATGGAGAAGAGTTTTGTAAGGGGCAGCAAGATCATCAGGGAGGAGCATCAGGTGCCAGGTAGGGCTGAGAGTATTTTCAGCATGGTCGCACTGGCTAGGGCCCACCTTAGGAGCTTGGTGTGCTTGTGTGGTGGAGTTGGGAACGTCCACCACTGAGCCCCCCAGTCCAGGTGTAAGAAGGGGTCTTGGTTGGAGCCAAAGAGCTGGTCAGCAAGGGCTGGTAGAAGAGAATGCTGGTGAGGCTTTGGTCGTAGCTAAGGGGGTTAGAAGTAACGATGGTGAGTAATGCCCAGAGCAGCTGCTGCTTGGTAGAGAAAAGGAGAAAGAATGTTGGTGGCCGGCAGGGGCAGCTCTGTAATCTGGTGAAGAGGGCAGCTAAGTCAGTGTGGTATGTTCCTCCTTGAGTCAGTTGGTTCCATTTGGTGGGGTGGTGGTTTTTTAAAATGGTCATAGTTTTTGTTTAAGAGAGGTGAGTCTGTCGTTGGGTATGTGCCCAAGACAGTGACCAGTGGGGTTATAAAGATATGAGGCTCGTTGGTGTGTGTGTGTGTGGATTGGCCATCAGAGTAGTGAGGATTCCTGTTTGTTATAGTGTAGGCTGAGGGTGGTTGAATGTCCCAGTCTGGGTGCCTGTCGTGTGTGTCAATTTTCAAAAGTGTGTGAACAAGGTTATGGTTGTCAGCATTAAATCCTGGAGAGGTGGGCCCAGCCTTTGGCCTTGTTGCTGGAGGTTAGTGAGGTGGATGTCCTTCCTGGGGTTGAGGTGGTGGTTTGTTGGGGGAGTGGTTTTAAAAGTGTGGGGTTATTGGGCATATGCTGGTTGTCCCACCAGTTCAGCAAGATGAGCCGCATGGTGAGATTGAGGTTTCCAATATATGGTGGAGGTAGTGGAGGTAAGAGGTGTGCTGTGGTGGATGCTGTATCCCATGTGTGTGTAGGAGTTGATATGGTCGTTGTGCATAATTGTTGGGGCCCTTTGGACGTGGACAACGGTAGTGGTGGCAAGTTTGTCGTCGTTGTAAGAGCGCTTGCCCCGCCAGGCTTCGTAATGTGCAAGCTTTTGTACTGGGATCCGTAAGGTAAGGTGGAGCAGGCGCGCCGGTGGTGCAGGTGCGCTGCTGTCGGGAAATGTCATGGCCTCGCGGATCCTGTCAGGATGTGAAGTGGGAGTTATTTTATATGCGCGGTAAAATTTAGAAGTGAGGAGTGTCGAATCCAAGATTTGCACAAGTAGTGGCGTGCTGACCAGGTGGCATCACTGCTGGGGCAGCCCCATGCTTGGTGCGCGGTGGCTGCCTGCGATCTGCGTGGGCCACGCCCACCATTGGTTTCCTTCCAGGTCCCCAGTGGGATCCGCCTCGTAGTCTGAATCAGTAACGGTGGCGTGAGGTTGGTAGCGCTGGGTGAGTGGAGTAGAGGGTTCGTTAGGAGCGGGAATTTAACGTTGTCCGTTGTGTTCTGCGCAATTGCGTAACCAGGCGCAAGTTGTCGGTGAGAGAGAGGAAGTGGGGTCAGAGTGTATTAGAGACCGACGGTTTGGAAGGAAGAGAGGTGAGCGTGAGGTGGTTCAGAGATCGTTTGTGGGTGTTAGTAATTTTGTGTAAGGTGATAAGGGGAGAGATCTGTAGTGCTGATAAGATGGGTTCCCATGGGGTGACCAGGTCATGGTATGAGTAAATGTCCAGGTCATGAAATGGAGTCATGAGTGAGAACAGGAATTGCCTGTGGGGGAGAGGGAGAGATGTATGTTAAGTTTGTCAAGAAGTTCTGTGTCATTCAAGAAGTTATTATGTCAGATTTTTTAATAATTCCAGCTGGCGGGCTAGGACATATATTTAAGTTGCTTGCGGGAGAGAGAGAGAGGATCTAGAGTGGTCATGGTGGAGGTTGATTTGTTAAGAAGAGCCCTGGTGATGATTCCCAGGTGACCTTGGTCGTTCATGGACTGGGTGAGGGCTGTTACAGTAATCTGGGTGTATTCAGTGAGTAGAGAGGGCACCCCTAGTCCTGCTCTGTTTTGGGGAGGTGGAGTGCTCTTGTCGGAAAAGATCTAGGAAGGGAGCAGCAGAGTTTAACTGTTTTAATACTGCTCTGTCAATGACATGAATGTCCGTTAGTGAGAAGGGGGCTACTATCATCGGGTATTTAATAGCTGCTCTGACACATTGTGAAATTATTCGTAAGCATTGAGTGGGAGTTGCCCTGTTTTTAGCTTTAGTGAGGATGCTCAAGCCTTTGTTGTGAATGGTTTCAATAGTAGAGTGGAGTTGAGTTTTCCAATTTAAGGTAAGTGAGGTGTGAACCCCCAAGTATTTGTAGGCTTGGTCTGGAGGCTGGTAGGTAGCATAGGAATTTCCTAAGGGAATTTTTTCCAACCTTTGTTTAAGAATGTTGTTGTGAGTAGGTTGTGAGGGGTGTGATTTGTGGAGTATGCCACTGACCACACATTTAGTGGCGTTAAGAGGAATGCCCGACCAGATGCTAAAAGTTTGGACTTTACCACATTGGATACGAAGGTCCTCTGAGCTGCCGGTTAGGACGGCAGTGTCGTCAGCATACCCCAAGCTGCTAGTGTGACTTTCATCTGCTGTTTTGGGGGGTAGGGATGCTGCTCTGTATCCTCGTCCCCCAGAATGGAGCCATCTGTGTAGGGGTTCTAGAAAAATAATGAAGAGTAAGGGGGAGAGAGTGTCTCCCTGGATAGTGCCCCTGGTGATGGGGATAGGGGAGCCAGATGTATTGTTGAGGAGGATATGTGTAGTAGAGTTTGTGTAAATTCCTTTAATAGTGTCTTAGTGTCGTGGGTGTAACCCAAGCTGTGCATGATGCAAAGAAGTTTTTGGTGGTCAATCATGTTGAAAGCAGAGCTAAAGTCAAAGTAGGCAGCATAGAGGTCCTGGTGGAAGAGGGCAGCATCCTCAATGTTGTGGAGTAGGGTCAAGAGTTGTCTATAGGTACTTTTGTCTTTTCTGAAACCCTCTTGGCAGGCACTAAGAATGTGGTTGGTTTCAGAGTAGGTAGTAATAGTGTTAGTGACAAGAGAGGTCCAGAGTTTGGCTACAGCATTGTTAAGGCCTATTGGCCTGTAGTTTTGAGGCAAGCAAGGATCTGATTTTTTGTAGAGCATGACTGTGTGTGAGGTTTTCCAGCAGTCTGGTGTTTCTCCTAGGATCCATACTAGCTGCATGAGTTTGTGTATGGTGAGGTGCATTTCCTGTGGGAGGCACTATAGTAGTTCATTAGGTATGCCGTCTGGGCCTGTGGCTTTATTGGTGGAGAGTTTCCTAATACAGTCATCATAGGTGGTTGAGGAGGAGGAGATAGGTGTAAGGGGAGGCAGTGTTTTGTATGGAGTTGGCTGGGTTTCAAGGTGATATTTATCCGTGTGTGTTTCCCATGGTGGGGGGGTGGCATGCCGTGTATAGTCATCTGAGATGGGTGGTGTGAGAGGTGACATAAGTTTACCCATGTGTTTAGTCATAATTTCCAGGAGACCCTGGGTGCTGGTGCTAAGTGTGTTTGAGGATGCGTCCAGTAGAGCAGTGGGTGTATGTGTGTAATTTTCAGGAGAGAAAATGTACCTGTGAGTTTGTCGTGCCTGTGTGCTGAGGCGGCGTCGGAATTTCTTGATGGAGGCGGTTGCTCTCTCCTCTTTGAGTGCAGCCTGCATGTTACGTAGTTCTGTAATACTTTGTTTTAATATCAGCAGTTAGAGAGAGGCAGTAGTCAGGAGGAGTGAGTTTTGTAGGTGTTGTTGTATTTTAATTTTAGTGGTAGGTGAGTATGTGCCTGCCGTGTGAGGTGTGCTTCTAAGCTCCATGTATTGTTGTTGGTCCAAGATGGTTGGAGGCTGTTCGAAGTGCTTTAATGTGTTTAATATGGTAGTTAAGACGTCTGTAAGTTTTAGCAGTTTGCCTGGGCAAGAAAAGTGCCTGGTGTGCTAGGCTTAGTGGGGCAGGTGTCAGTCATGATGGAGAGAGCTTGGTGAAGAGTGATCATGAGATGAATCTTGCCATGCTGTTAAGGTTTTCTGGCATGGTGGCTGTGAGTTCTTGTCTAATAGATTAAATGTGTGCAGATGTTTTATCTTCTCCCAGTAAAGTTTTGTGCTATAGTCCAGGCTTTATTTATGTTGATGTGGCTGTGCTGAAATTGATGGAGAAATTGATTTGAAATGGCCTCTTTAGCTTTGGCCATGTCCTGTTGTTTGAGAGGAAGTTGCAGTTGGGGTGTTGGATTGTGAGGTGGTGTGTCAAGGTTGGGAGGGTGAAAGAGAGAGGAGGTAATTTGTTGTTCCAGGGTCAAGTGGTCAAGTGTGTCTCCCATTTGGTGTGTGGTTTCTGTCACCGTGGTTGCAGGTGGGGGGTTGATGAGAATGATGTCATCTATCCTGCTGCTGTAGGAAGTGTTTGTCTGAGTAAGTATGGGGCGTGTGATGGTTGAATGTGAATTGGGTATTTATTAAGATGCTGATAGTGAGGCTGGTCCTCCAGGTGCTGGACTGTGTTGCTTCTATCAGTGAGGTAGTAAGCTGCATTCCAGTCTCCCCCTGCAATAAGTGATGAGAGGGGTTCTGGGATATGATGTAGTGAATGTGTTCATAAATACGGGCTCTTTTGGCAGAGTCATTGCAGGGCATGTAGACGCCTAAAATGTGAGTGATGTTGTTAATAGTTTGATGAGTGAGATGGCCAGCTATGTCAGTGGGGATTTCATGTTTAATTGGGTGGGTAGTAAGAGTCTTTTTATGAGTGTGATAACTCCAGCTGAGCGGGTAACAATGTTGTCTGCATTGGTAGCTTGCTTAATGGTTTTGCTGCTGTGATGGAAGTGGTAGTCAGAAAAGTCTTGTTTGATCATATTAATTATACCTGTGTTGTTGGAGATGAGTTTTGTTTCGGTGAGAATAGCAATGTCTGGCTCATTAGTTCGAATATGGTCATAGAATGTTTCCCAGGATGAGAAGATGCCTCTGCAGTTGGAGGTGATAATGTTAGTGAGATATAGTGCAGTTTGCTGTTGTTGAACAGGATGTAAGGTAGTATGAATTATTTTAATTCTTTTCGTTGGCAGGGTTTTAGTAGTGGGTCTGAAAGGAGCAGGTTTCTTGGTAGGAGGTTCTGCTCCAAAGATTCTGCATTGGCGAAACTTAGTGAAATCAGGAAGACGACTTTGCTAGGTATAGGAGAGGTGTGTTGTGCATCTGATGTGTGCAGGAGTGTGAGCGTTTTGTAGTTAAATGATTTTCTTTGTAGAGGATGTTTTTTGTTTTGATCTGGGAGGTTTCCTCATCTTCAGAGACTAGGTAAATAGTTTCTGTGAGGTCTTTTTTATTTAAAGAAGGAGGATCTATGAGGTCTTCGTGATCTGAGAAAGTGGAGTCTAGGAGAGTGAGATCTGGGAAGGTGAGATGTGAGGAGTTGTCCTGATCTGGTAAATTGTGATCTGTGAGTTCTGCAGGCCATGGGGAATTTATGTGGTCCATACTGTAGGGAGAGTCAGGATGGTTGTGAGTGGGTGTGGTGCTACTAGTAGGGAAGACCATGTCAACATTCTGCCTCATAGGGTGGCCTAGTGTGTGGTTAATTTCTGGTTGAAAGGGGTAGGATAGGAAGGAGGTTGGTGTTTTAGTAAGAGTGTAGATGTGCCCTTGGAGTTTTATCCAGTCTTGTGAGTGGAGGAGACTAGGGCCGTTGTGTTCAGAGTTCATGTCCCACCACTTACCATTTATTTGCTTAATGGTGCTAGCATGTCCATATCCGCAGTTGTAGTAGAGGATAAACCTTGAGCAGCTAGGAGGAAGTCGAGAAAGGATTTGCTGTTTTGTGCTGCCAGGCATAATTCCTGCAGAATAATTCTCAGATGTGTCTTCAGTTGTTGGTGTAGTGGTGGGAGGATGGGATGGGATGTATGTTTGTGAGTTTCTGTGGCCAGTGAGAAAGCCTAAGTGAGATTTCCTTTTAGCCAGATAGTAGTTGACTAAAGGGATTGTGTAGTTACCGGTTAGTTTGTTAAAATAACAATGTTCTAGATCCCATTCATGTTGAGTGTAGTTAGTGACGTGTGTATTGAGGTTTATGGAGAACTGTAGGACATCTTTGTAGTCCAGGGCCTTGTATCCGAGGTAGGCGTTAATAGAATGAATTTGACAGTGAGAGGATATTTGAGGTTCCCAATAACTAGGACTGTTTACAGAGGTGGAACGAAGTCTGGGAGTAGGTCTGCCTCCCCTAGGGGTTGTTTCCCAGGTGGGATAGGTCAAAGTTCTAAAGTCCTGAGTGAAGAATTTCCTATTAGGTTCACAGCTAGAGTTCTGCTTTGCAGGGGAATTAAAAAGAAGGAGGCTATTCACGGTTGACTTATCAATAGTGGATGTACTGTGCTTGGTACACCCTATGATCCAGCAAGTAGCCAGCAGGAGGAGAGCAATCAGGGACAATGCCACGAGGGGCACATCGGGACTTGCACCCACGCCATGAGAGGCTGTATTAATCGTCAGAGACGACAATGCCACGAGGGGCACATCGGGACTTGCACCCACGCCATGAGAGGCTGTATTAATCGTCAGAGACGACAATGCCACGAGGGGCACATCGGGACTTGCACCCACGCCGTAAGAGGCGGTATCAGTCGCCATGAGAGGCTTAGAGAATATGGGGTTTCGAAGATGGCCATTGAGTGCAGTGTTGGAATGTTTGCAGTTTATAAGATAGTGCGGTGTGGTAGCCGGGGGAAAGAGGTATGCGGCGGTGTGGTGAAAAGGTGGGAAAGCGAGGCGGGAATCAGCAGCTTGTTTCTCGCGGCGGTTCGATTTCCTATCGATCTTACCTTGTTGCACCCTGTTTTGTTGAGCTCCCATTGAATACATGCTGGTGGCTGAGTGAGAGTTAGGTGCGAAGAAAGATAAGGGAGTGCGGAGAGAGGCTGTTGAAGCGGCGGTGATATTCAAACAGTTGACGAAAAGAAGGGCAATGATAAGGTGAATGGCAGAGTTCGTAGTAGGAGGATTTCGACTATCTTGTTTGTTCCAGATATTTTTTGATTGAGTAGGGTTGAGATGATTTTTAGATTTGGCAGAACTTGGTTCAGCGTGAGTCCTAGGTAGATCCTTGGGGCTTTTGCTCTCTGCCCGAAAGCTGCCTGTAGGATCTTGTTGTCCAGGTTGTCCAGGTGAGAGGTGAGGATATTTTAATTTTGGGGTGATCTGTCACTTTCGCAGATTTGGTATTGAGTTTGTGGACAGGGTTCCAAGCACTGGTGTTGGAGGCTTCGCATTCCCCTACCTCCCTCCTTCGCGCAATCTGCGCTTGGACTTCTCCAAAGTGCTTCTTGCCCGGAATCGGGATGCTTGGTCGCCGGCAGTTGTTATTGATCATTGGGGAGGAGAGAGGGGTTAGAGAATTCGGCAAATCTGATTTGAGTGGACATCTCAAATCAGGAAAGTGCGCGAATTGATGAGCATTGCAAAGCCTAGCGTCGTCGCATCCCGATTCTAGTCTCCGCTTATGCGGAGGAGAAGTAGCGCCTACGAAATGTGCTTCGGAAAAAGTGACCTGTCAGGATATTATTGGATTTGAGTGATGCAGGCAATATGATATCATATGATATCATACAAATATCATATGATTTAATATCATATCATATTATGCCGTAGGCCAAAGTTACCTAGTCAGACCACCGGCATCGTATGATATCATATGATGACATGATATCATATGATATCATATTGCCTATCCCTCCATATATACATATAAACGGTATATTAGTATCATTGGTGGTTGGTCCCTGCGTAAGCAAATGGGCTGGCCCCCTCAACCCCACGCCTCGTCATAAGGCGTATCATTTATTTCGTTATTAATGTGTTAGTACTGGTTCGTATTATCCATAGTAAGGCGTATCATCCATAGAAAGGCGTAATATTTATTTAGTCATTTATGTGTTAGTATCATCGGATAGGATTGTATGTATATTATGTACCGGTATAGTGTAGTGCGCGTATAAGTGTGCTTCGTGGAGTGAAATGTACATTGTATGGTTTTGTTTTGATCAGATGGTCGTCCAGCCTTTAGTAGACTTCTCAGAGAGAGAGAGAGAGAGAGAGAGAGGGGGGGGGTGGAGGTCGTTACATAGACTCAGCCAATCATTGTCGAGAGAGGACAGCACAGCCTGCCTGCCATCCAATCTTATAGCATGAAATATGAGAGTTTAGTTAGGACATGGCTGCTCACAGTCTCCAGGGAGAGAGAGGGTTCGTAACATAAACTAAGCAAATCATAGCCGAGACAGGACAGCAGCACGGCATGCCTACCATCCAATTGTATAACAGGAAGCATGTGGGTTTTTGAGGTAACACAAACCTGAAAAACAAAACTATGTACAATCAAGAAAAGGAAGCAACCTAGATGCGGAAAGGGGAGGGATGCCGAGACAGGCAGATTTTGCCAGTGAATTTGGGGCAATGAAAACAGTCACGTCTCACTAAGTACATTTTGAGGTACCCTTGAATCGTTCAAGGGTACCTCAGACCCTGGGTGTACCAGCGCCCCAGATTTTTAATTTATTTTCTCGCACGGGGTGAATTGGGATTGAAAGATGGTGAGCAGCCCATAATTGGCTGAAAAACCTTGCAATAATTTAAATTACAAAAAATTACGAGTTTTTAACATTCCATTAGAGATATATTCCATTGCATTACAGTAGATCACCGAGGGCTAGACCCGCACTTTGAGGCGAACATATTCAAATTCAAATTTCACTCCAAATAGAAACAGTAGTGGCCTACACTCCCCGGGCTGCGCCCAGATTGGGAAGTTTAACATACGTGACCGCCTTTGGCAAAATTTCCCATCCAGCCTGGATCCAGCCTCAGCAACCACTCCTTCCGCTCAGCTTGCTCCATGCGTGGATCCGCCAACACTCCACCGTTCTTCCTCAACCTCCCTCCACTCCTCCTCCCCCCCTTGGCTCCGCCCGCCACACGCCCTAGCTCTTTGCACACGTCCATTCGTTATAAATGGGGGATTTGCATTGCACATACAACTGGTAATTCGAAAGAGTACCAGAACAATGGCCGAGCAATGTAGTTATCTACGTCAGCGTCATGGATGACATTAGTCATATTGAAAGGCAACCGCTTTACCGGTATGTTATCCTTCATGCGGAACGCCAGGTGAGAGTTCTACGAACGCATGGAACGCGTGCGCGTCTCTTACTCTTTTCTTCTCCATTTGCATGCATACTGTTGTACAGCCGTCCTGGGCACCTTCGGGACCGAAAGGAACCATCTCTGGCAGGAACGCAACTTGCGACCGTCCCAGTTTCTGTCATTCCTTGACATGTAGAATTCTTCCCTCGGCGTTTCTTGTCTTGCGTTTTCCTTCGCGAATTCTCATCATGTCCTTTTGCTCCATCCCCCAGACCAACAGTTACCGCGCAGCAGATGGCTCGTGTGGTGCGCCAGAGGCGCAGGCTGAGATTCGCGAAGCAGCAGCAGAGGCTCAGGGAGTTTTCTGACTGGCTGGAGCAGGCGATTGGAGGTAAGGCTTGCCTGTTCGCCAGTATGTCACGTTTCGTTTTATGTTGCGTTGCGGCTAACGCGTGTATGTTCATTCTGCAGCCGGCAATGTTAGCCCAGCCATGGTCCACTGCATCGCGTCATGCATTCCCATAGGAGCGCCACCCTGCGAGCTGGAGACCCAAGCCGCTTTTGCTGCCTGGGTGCGGAAGAGCAAGAGGGCCCTCGCGCACTTTGGCGTCCTGGACGTATAAACCGTAACCAGTGTTCGCCCTTTCTTCACTGCCCGTCCCTTGGTTTATAGCGGCGGGGTCAACACTGTTGACGCTTGATTCTTTCGTCGTTTATCGCCTTTTCTTGGCTACAGGGGTTGTTTGGACCACGGATTTCGCAGAATTGTTCGGATTGTTCGACACTTTTCATTCCCGGGGCTCTCAAGTTATCCTCATCGACCGAGATTTTCGAAAGACTAGTCCGCAACTTGGAGGAGAAGCTTCCGCTTGGAGGGCGCAGCCAACTGCTCGATTCTCGACCGAGCGTAGAGGAGCTCCCGGAGCCCCAGGGGAGCGCCATAGCTCGTGCAGGAAGCCGTGACCCAGAAGCTTCAAGAAGAAGGTAAGACGAAACGATTCGAGGTAAACTGCCAAACTCTAGGATTGCTGAGGAGTACAATGATCTTGTCTGCAGATACAACCACCCCCCTGCCACATCTTTGCCGGGCTCCAAAGGTTTTTTCTCTTTGTAGACCTTGCACCCAGCAGCATATTTCAGATATTCTGAAACTGCTGCCATGATCTTAGATGAGTCTTAGGTCTGCTGGGGCCTGGACCAAATTATTGACGAACATGATATTGCATTGCATTGTCATAGGTAGGCCAGTGTTGACCCAAGACAAGCCCACTCCCCAACTTCAGGGAATACGTGCCAACACACATGTAATAACTCATTGTCCAAACAACAATTTTCCACCTTCGTTTAGCCAGGAAGTGTTTTTTGGTATCGACCACAACCAAGATTAAAGCCTTGAAAGAGGTGGAGCTGTCCAATTTACTCTCAGATATGCACAGTGCTGATCTTGTTTTTGTAAATGTTTCTGTGACCCGCAGGCCCCCCATGTACTTTTCCCGAGACTCACGTCCTGCTACCTCTGCGACATGTTTGACTTATGTTTCAACCAGCCTACCTATTCGGATCTACGCCTGGTCCTCAAGAGCTCACAAGGTGGCAGTTCCACTTCCAATGATGGCCTGGACAGTGACGGTCCTCCCGCTAAAAGCATTGTCCAGGATTGCCCTTGGAGGATGAGCGGTCGTTTTCACACACATCTTGGCAGCCAAGTCCCTTGTCATCAACACCATGTTGCTAAGGGCGAGAATGCCTAGGGACGAACAGGCCATGGGCGCTGGTTTGAGTATTCGTCTTGTACCTGTAGAGTGCAGTGGGTCAGTCGGACTATTTGTATCACCTCCTGCCCGTCAGATAACAGACCCCCAGATTGAAATCCTGGAGTTGCCAGTCGAGCAAGAGGAGCTGTTGGCATGTGATGTGTTATTTCGCTCATTCTACTCAGGCGACCTGGCTGAGGAAGTGAGGATTGCCCTAGCCAGTGCTCAGGGGGAAGGTGTCAGCTCCGTCAAGCTGTTGGTGCGGGTGTACCGCTTGGCTGATCGTCTAGAGGTGTGCACTGACCAATGTGCACAGGCCATGTCAAACTTTAGCCCAGAAGACCTTGACTCAATAGATGATGTGAACTATGTCTTCTCCTTGAAGAGGACTGCCCCAGCCTTGACTGAGCATGCTGCCATCAGTGTTCTTCTGGAGAAGTGCTTGTCTGTACTTGTTGAATGTTATTATGGTAGCCGTATTAGGGAGACTGATTATACCTCCGTGGCCTGCTGGATTGAATCGCTCAAGACATTCCGGCGCCTGGAATATCCCACTGTGCTTGCATTCTTGGACTCTGACGACTTGGACGTTACCTCGGAGAATGACGTCCTGACACTCATGGGCGTGTGGATCGGCGAGGACTGGGCCGACCGAATCAGCAAGGAACAGCTGTGGGCTTTCTGGAACGTCCTTCGTTTGGGACACTTGACGACATCCTTCATCTCTAATTTGGCTGAAATTGCGCCCTGGCTACCAGTGGACCCTGCTGTGTTGCGTCATGCAACTCAATGGAAGATTTATCAGGCCGAAGATTCTGGGGATGACGCCTCCATGCAAGAAATGCTGCAATCTGTTCATGGCACTAGTGTCGCATGGTTCAAGGACAAGCGTAGACCTACTCCAGGCTGGACACTTCTGTTCAGTGTTGACTTCGTCGCAGCTGATCTTGCCAAGCTTCTGACCTCAGTGCAACACTCTGGGGCACAGGAGGAAGCGCATACAATAAGCGCCCCCCATGAAACTTTCAACGGGTATGATTTCTTCCTCACTCTGTCCGTCCAGGTTGTGTCTGATGGCTCCAAGAAAACCTTTGTGGTGTCCCTGGGTGTCGAATTCAGAACTTCAGCTCTCATCTCCAAAGGAATTCAAACCTTGGTCCGTGTCAAAGGTAGAGTCCACCATGGACCCGGCCACCTCGAACCGCATGAGTTGGGGGTCCTAAATGGGCCACATACCTGGGAGTTGATCAGAGTGGACGACACTTCGGAAGATTTTGCTTGCCTTGAACGTGATCTCAAAGGCAATCTGCAAGTGCTTGTCGAGATTGAGGCACTTGACTAATGCAGGTAGAAGCATTTTTAGCGGAGCCCCCCCTCCTGGACCCATTTTTCCATCTGTGCGACCGACCGAGAAATTGAAGACTGATACATCAGCCAACTGTCTAACTAACTGGCTTCGGTCAGCTCCAGTCCGTTGCCACCTGTCGTTCCGTTGCCAAAACACTCCGCCAATTTTCTGTTGATGCTGTTGTGAGAAGCCGAAAAGAAAAGCCCTAGGTAGGATCCGTTATAATGCACGCACATGCAGCCCTGCCTATTGGGGTGTGTGTGTGGGGGGGGGGGGGAGGGGGGGGGGGGGGGGGGCATATCTAGCCTTCCGGTGAGTTCCATGTTTGAATTTTGTATGCATTACATAGTCTTTCGCATCTCACATATTCTTGCGCATTCCATTGCACTGCTTTCTCAGGTCTTTTTCAAACAACCAGATGCGTCTTGACAACCAAATCAGATCAGCCCTGAAAGGCTATATGCCAGATCAGCCCTGGCGGGTTAAATTATGCCAAATCTGACCTGACAGGCTAAATGCCAGATCGGCCCTAACAGGCTTAATGCTAGATCAGCAGGTTAAATGCCAGATCAGCCCTGACAGGCTAAATGCGAGGATCTAGGTACTCTAGATGGAGGTGTCAGATCAATAGCAGTTTGCTGCCTAGGTTTGATCTGTTTAGTGTGCTCCCTGGTTTCCGTGGGTATCGTGCGGGGGATCTTGGTATTGGAATACTGTGGGCAGCCCGGAGTTGGCTGAAAAACGTGTAAGTATCCAATCCAATCTAGGTACTCTAGATGTAGGTGTCAGATCAATAGAAGTTTGCTGCCTAGGTTTGATCTGTTTAGTGTGCTCCCTGGTTTCTGTGGGCACGGGGGTACTTTGAACTGGAAGACAGTGAGCATCAGGGTACTACATTTTGTCAAATTGGCCAGCGATTAAAGCGCACAAACGTAAAATTGGTCAGCGCTTTCTGGTGCAAAAACTGCGCGCTGCGCCCACAGGGGGTTGAAAAAACTGCGCGAAACACGCAGTGGGGCTCAAAAAGACAGTGCGTAAACGCGCTGCCGCGCGCGCTTCTTAGTACCCTGGTGAGCATCCCATAGTAGGCTGGAAGAACATGGAACAATCCAATGTACTTACGTTTGAACCGGTGAGGCGGTGACGTACTGCAACAGAACATTATTGCTTTAATGAGGAAGTGCATTTTTTCTCCCGTCATGACCCATGGAAGTGCTCAAGCTTATATCATGGTGGTTCGGGACGCTGCCCTCTCTCAACGTGGGGAGGGTCCGTTGATTTCTCCTTTCCGCCTCTAGTTTGTTTCCTGTTTTGGACTTGACCTAGTTTGTTTTTCAGGTTTGTGGGGGTGCCTTCAAAACCCTCGTCCTCCTGTTATAAAATTGGATGGTCGGCAGGCTGCTGTCCTGTCTCGGCAGTCATTTGCTGAGTTTATGTAACGTATCCTCTCTCTATTTCTCTACCCTAAACCCTAAAACCCTAAACCCTCTCTCTCTCTCTCTCTCTCTCTCTCTCTCTCTCTCTCTCTCTCTCTCTCTCTCTCTTTCTCTCTCTCTCTCTCTTGTTGATCAGAAGGAAGGGTCCATTGCGTCGCAGGATGCAGGCTATACAATTGGTTGCGTCTCAGGTAGCCGAGCTGGGGGTCCTTCTTAAGTACCCTGGTCATGGAAAGATGATGTTTGTAACTGATGTCATGGAGGTCAAGTGCAATATGCACATCACGTGATGTTTGAATGTAGCGATGAAGCCCTTCTGAATGCGAGATGCGTTTATCAGAACCTAATTTATTTATAAATCTGAGAATATCTCAAGGAGATTGGATCAAGTATTTGATTTGAATTTATTATGTTATTGCAAACAATGGAGGGGAATGCCAAAGTCCACTTGTCTCACAGTTTTCCAGGAGATGCTTGATCCTGGAAGAAATGGTAGGTCCGACAAGTCGAAATTCCGAAGGTTCGAAGCAGAGTATCCCTCCCTCTGGTATCCCTTAATGGCCCTTCGAAATCGCCGTTTCTTGACAGGCCCTGACTTGAGGGGTGATTATACCGATTCCGTGTCGATCGTAGGCCCCCCTCCTCGTGTCACCCCCCATGGTGTCGCACCTCCCGTCTACAGACGCGTCTACCTATGGTGCCCTCTGTGGGGCGCGGGGCGTTAGGTCACCGTTGAACTCAAAAGTATGATTTCATATGAATTCTCGTCAAATTCAACGTCAGATCCATCGATCGATCAACCGGTCTGCAACCTTATCTTCTGCGCTTCGACCTGCGGGTCTGCGGTTAACTTTACCCACCAGCTGTTTTCCAACGTGCGTAGCAAATTCTGCTTCCGGAGTTTCAACGCATGCGATCAAGATGGTCAGTTGCTATTTCTGTTGATGTTGCCCCTCCCCTTGCTTCTCCTCCTTGCCTCTTTGGTGGATAACGATCCTCACAACCCCTAATCGAACACCACGTTTCCCTCATTGGTTTCAGCCTCCCACCCCGATCACCCGTCTCCATGTGAGACCCCCACACCCCACACCCCACACCCACACCCCATACCCCACCCCCTCCTCCCACACCCACCCCCACCCCCACACTCACACACTCACACTCACACATACACAGGTATAATACTTGGATAGCTTCTTTCCCGCAACAATGAGAGTGGCCGTCATCACCTTAGTTCTTTGTATGATGACCTTTGGTCACCTCCTGCCCACCCATTCCCACCAACAACGGCAGTTGGCTTGGTCTGAGGTCAGTCCTTCCGCACGCAGTTCCACACACCGTCCCCACCATCGTCGACAGTTGACTTGGCCTGATGTCAGGTCTTCATCACGTGGTTCCACCCACCGTCCCCACCATCGTCGACAGTTGGCTTGGCCTGGGGGAGGGCCTGCCACAACAGATGTAACCACATGTGACTATGGCTATATACCAGGCTATTGGGACCTCAACCTCAGCCATGGGTTTCGGTACCAAGTGTGGGATGACAACTGCAGACTAACAGACATGCTGTCCATCCTAAACCACTCGGCATTGGGTAGCGGTGGTGGAGCTAGCGGTGATGGCGATGGTAGCGCTGGTGGTGCTGGCAGTGGTGGCCACGGTAATGCTGGCGGTACTGATGGCGGTACTGGTGTTGTCTCTGGTGCCAGTGGTGCTGTTGGTAGTGCTAGTGCAGCCACTGGTGGTGCTGCTGGCGATGCTGGTGATGGTAGTGCTGGCGGTACTGGTGGTTCTGGTGTTATCTCTGGTGCCTCTGGTGCTGCTGGTGCAGCACTGCCAGCTGGGATCAGCTTACTTGTGCTGGGTGACCCCGGAAGCGAAATCCTGGTGTGTCGTCTATGTGCCATGTTGGGCGGCAGGTGCCGAATGACTCTAGATCTGGAACACCACCTGGACCCCCTAAACATGTGGTACTGCTCACACGCCCCTGAAGGGGTCCAGCTCGCATACCAACTGATGCCTGGGGTCAAGACAACGGGTCCCTATAGCGATGGAGTTCAAGGGACGCCCAAGGAGCGAGTGGACTCGGCCATACAGCTTTTTCAGGCAAGCTTTGGAGATCATGGGCGCCAGGTGAGTTGGTACCTGCGCCAGCTGTTTGTTGGTTGTTGTTAGTAGGTTGTTGGTTCTTGGTGCGCTTTGGAGATCATGGGCACCAGGTGGGTTGGTACCTGCGCCAGCTGTTAGTTGGTTGTTGGTGGTTGGTATCTGGCGCCAGGTGAGTTGGTACCTGCGCCAGCTGTTAGTTGGTTGTTGTTAGTTGGTTGTTGGTTCTTGGTGCCAGGTGAGTTGGTACCTGCGCCAGCTGTTTGTTGGTTGTTGTTAGTTGGTTCTTGGTTCTTGGTGCCAGGTGAGGGTACTGCAGTAGCTGGTAGTTGGTTGTTGGTAGTTGGTTGTTGGTAGTTGGTTGTTGGCGTCAGGTGAGGGGACTGCAGTAGCTGGTGGTTGTTTGTTTGTAGTTGGTTGTTGGTAGTTGGTTGTTGGTAGTTGGTTGTTGGTAGTTGGTAGTTAGTTGTTGGTTGTTGGTTGTTGGTTGTTCGTACTTGGTTGTTGGTAGTTGGTTGTTGTTAGTTTGATGTTTGTAGTTGGTTGTTGGTATTTGGTTGTTGGTAGTAGGTAGTTGGTAGTTTGTCGTTGGTAGTTGGTAGTTGGTTGTTTGAAGTTTGTTGTTTTTAGTTGGTTGTTTGTAGTTTGTAGTTGGTTGTTGGTATTTGGTTGTTGGTAGTTGGTTGTTGGTTGTTTGTAGGTGGTGGTCGGTTGTTGGTAGTTGTTTGTTTGTAGTTGGTTGTTTATATTTGGATGTTGGTTGTTGGTAGTTGGTTGTTGGTAGTTGGTTGTTGGTAGTTGGTTGCTGGTAGTTTGTAGTTAGTTGTTGGTAGTTGGTTGTAGGTGGTAGTTGGTTGTTTGTAGTTGGTTGTTGTTATTTGGTTGTTGTTAGTTGGTTGTTGTTAGTTGGTTGTTGTTAGTTATTTGTTTTTAGGTGGTAGTTGGTTGTTTGTAGTTGGTTGTTGGTAGTTGGTTGTTTGTTGTTGGTTACTGGTAGTTGGTTGTTGGTTGTTTGTAGTTGGTTGTTTGTAGGTGGTAGTTGGTTGTTGGTAGTTGGTTGTTTGTTGTTGGTTACTGGTAGTTGGTTGTTTGTTGTTGGTTACTGGTAGTTGGTTGTTGGTTGTTGGTTGTTGTAGTTGTTGTTGTTGGTTGTTGTTGTAGTTGGTTGTTTGTAGGTGGTAGTTGGTTGTTGGTAGTTGATTGTTACTTGTTGGTAGTTGGTAGTTGGTAGTTAGTTGTTGGTTACTGGTAGTTGGTTGTTAGTTGTTGGTTGTTGGTTGTTGGTTGTTGGTTGTTTGTAGTTGGTTGTTGGTTGTTGGTTGTTGGTTGGTTGTAGTTGGTTGTACGTAGGTGGTAGTTGGTTGTTGGTAGTTGATTGTTAGTTGTTGGTTACTGGTAGTTTGTAGTTAGTTGTTGGTTATTGGTAGTTGGTTGTTAGTTGTTGGTTGTTGGTTGTTGGTTGTTTGTAGTTGATTGTTGGTTGTTGTTAGTTGGTTGGTTGTAGTTGGTTGGTTGTAGTTGGTTGGTTGTAGGTGGTAGTTGGTTGTTGGTAGTTGGTTGTTAGTTGTTGGTTACTGGTAGTTGGTTGTTAGTTGTTGGTTGTTGGTTGTTGTTGTTAGTTGGTTGGTTGTAGTTGGTTGTTCGTAGTTGGTTGTTGGTTGTTGTTAGTTGGTTGTTAGTTGTTGGTTGTTGGTAGTTGGTTGCTGGTTGTTTATAGTTGATAGTTGGTTGTTGGTAGTTGGTTGTTGGTAGTTGGTTGTTGGCGTCAGGTGAGGGGACTGCAGTAGCTGGTGGTTGTTTGTTTGTAGTTGGTTGTTGGTAGTTGGTTGTTGGTAGTTGGTAGTTGATTGTTGGTAGTTGGTAGTTAGTTGTTGGTTGTTGGTTGTTGTTTGTTGGTTGTTCGTACTTGGTTGTTGGTAGTTGGTTGTTGTTAGTTTGATGTTTGTAGATGGTTGTTGGTATTTGGTTGTTGGTAGTAGGTAGTTGGTAGTTTGTCGTTGGTAGTTGGTAGTTGGTTGGTTGAAGTTTGTTGTTTTTAGTTGGTTGTTTGTAGTTTGTAGTTGGTTGTTGGTATTTGGTTGTTGGTAGTTGGTTGTTGGTTGTTTGTAGGTGGTGGTTGGTTGTTGGTAGTTGTTTGTTTGTAGTTGGTTGTTTATATTTGGTTGTTGGTAGTTGGTTGTTGGTAGTTGGTTGTTGGTAGTTGGTTGCTGGTAGTTTGTAGTTAGTTGTTGGTAGTTGGTTGTAGGTGGTAGTTGGTTGTTTGTAGTTGGTTGTTGTTATTTGGTTGTTAGTTGGTTGTTGTTAGTTGGTTGTTGTTAGTTATTTGTTTTTAGGTGGTAGTTGGTTGTTTGTAGTTGGTTGTTGGTAGTTGGTTGTTTGTTGTTGGTTACTGGTAGTTGGTTGTTGGTTGTTGGTTGTTGGTTGTTTGTAGTTGGTTGTTTGTAGGTGGTAGTTGGTTGTTGGTAGTTGGTTGTTTGTTGTTGGTTACTGGTAGTTGGTTGTTTGTTGTTGGTTACTGGTAGTTGGTTGTTGGTTGTTGGTTGTTTGTAGTTGGTTGTTGGTTGTTGTTAGTTGGTTGTTGTTAGTTGGTTGTTTGTAGTTGGTTGTTTGTAAGTTGGTTGTGGTAGTTGATTGTTACTTGTTGGTAGTTGGTAGTTGGTAGTTAGTTGTTGGTTACTGGTAGTTGGTTGTTAGTTGTTGGTTGTTGGTTGTTGGTTGTTTGTAGTTGGTTGTTGGTTGTTGTTAGTTGGTTGTTGGTTGTTGGTTGGTTGTAGTTGGTTGTTTGTAGGTGGTAGTTGGTTGTTGGTAGTTAATTGTTAGTTGTTGGTTACTGGTAGTTTGTAGTTAGTTGTTGGTTATTGGTAGTTGGTTGTTAGTTGTTGGTTGTTGGTTGTTGGTTGTTTGTAGTTGATTGTTGGTTGTTGTTAGTTGGTTGTTGTTAGTTGGTTGGTTGTAGTTGGTTGGTTGTAGGTGGTAGTTGGTTGTTGGTAGTTGGTTGTTAGTTGTTGGTTACTGGTAGTTGGTTGTTAGTTGTTGGTTGTTGGTTGTTGGTTGTTGTTGTTAGTTGGTTGGTTGTAGTTGGTTGTTCGTAGTTGGTTGTTCGTAGTTGTTAGTTGGTTGTTAGTTGTTGGTTGTTGGTAGTTGATTGCTGGTTGTTTATAGTTGATTGTTGATAGTTGGTTGTTGGTAGTTGGTTGTTTGTAGTTGGTTGCTGGTAGTTGGTTGTTGGTAGTTGGTAGTTGGTAGTTTGTCGTTGGTAGTTGGTACTTAAATGTCCTTCTTTTCCTGTGCAGTAGTTGGTAGTTGGTAGAAGGTAGCTCCAGGTGAGCGTCTTGCAGTATGTATGTATGAATGCTGTTAGCTAGGTACCTGAATGCCCTTCTTCTCAACGCCAGACAGCCGAATCGAAAAAGTAAGGAACACAGACAGGGTACTACATTTTGTCGAATTTGTCAGTGCTGAAAGCGCACAAACGTCAAATTGGTCAGCACTTTGTAGTGCAAAAAGCGCAAATGCTGCGCGCTGCGCCCACAGGGGGTTGAAACTTTGCGTGCAACGCGCAGTGGGGCTCAAAAAGTGTGCGCTAAATCGTGCTGCCGCGCACGCTTTGTAGTACCCTGAACAGAGATACTTAATGTCCTCCCCCTCCGTCTCCCTACCGATTTCAAGGTGGAACTAAATTTGAATATTAATTATAATTTGAAATCCACTACAGGGGAGAAATTCATATCTTGCTACCTATCCCGATCGCTACCCAAGACCCACCCAGCACCCATCCTCAAATTACCTGTGCACAATTTTGACGTCCTACCTCGCAGTTCATACCCAACACCATCTCCAGGTCAAGGATACCCAGCACCCATTCAACTAGTACACCCACCCACCCACCCACCCAAGCACCCAACCACCATCCACTCACCCACCACCCACCCACCCACCCACCCACCCACCCACTCACCCACCCACCCACCAACACCCTGTTACAGGGTCCTGCCATGGTTCTCTTCAACTTCAACCTACGCGACCTGGCAACTCTCATGAGCTGCGAAGAAGCGGCCCTAAGGTACCTACAGGGAAGCTATAACCCGCTGGACCACCACCAGCACTGGTCTGAGCCCCCCCTGGACGTGTTCGACGAATACACAATCACTCGCAATACCCTTTTCTTCCTGCCTCCTCCAATCCAGCTCAGCTTCATCACCAACTTCACCGTCCTGGTGCATCACACCCGCGCCGTACTGCCTGCAGATGTCCTGTACTTCTACCTTACGGTCCCACATTTCCGACACTACTACTCCTCAGGGCAGGGGGCCAAGCAAGCGCACAATCGCTTTGGGCGTGTGCAGTACCAGGCACAGCTGAATGCTGCAGGTATAATTGAATTATCACTGTATGTATCACTGTATGTATCACTGTATGTATCACTGTATGTATCACTGTATCACTGCATCAACTTGGGCGTGTGCAGTACCAGGCACAGCTGAATGCTGCAGGTAGAACTTAAGTAGCACTGTATCACTGTATTAGTGCATAACTTTGGGTGTGTGCAGTAGTCTATATGCGCCCTGGACTGTAACATACATACATACATCTATATATATACATACATACATACATACATACATACATACATACATACATACATACATACATGCATACATACATACATGCATACATACATACATACATACATACATACATACATATATATGTAGACATACAGGGATATCGCTATTGACCGGCCCTGACCGGCATATTCTTCGATTAATATCTCATTTAATTCCCCCGATTAATGCCCCCCCCCCCCCCCCCCCCCCCCCCAAAAAAAAACCGAACCGAATCAACCAAATCAATCCTCCGGGCCAGGATCGCGTATCGCTTCAATTTTTGCAGCAGTTTTTCGCAGCAATGTTTTCAATTTTCGCAGCAATTTTTCAATCTCGTGCCCATTTCCTTCCTTTTCTTTTAGATTAGCTTAAGCTAGTCTATAAGCTTTGGGTTCCTTGTCTTTCTTTCTTTCTTTCTTTCTTTCTTTCTTTCTTTCTTTCTTTCTTTTGGCCGCCGTCTCCCCCATATGTTTCCAATTTTCCAATTTTATTTTATTTATTTTATTTTATTTTATTTTATTTTCCAATTTGTTGTCTTTTTCGTATCTAGGGTTTAGTATTGTCCCTCCTGTCAAGTAACTGCCACGTGTTTCAGTAGCCACGAGTTCAGAAAGAGGTACTAGTTGATGATGCTGGCATCGTCCGAAACCATTGGACCGGCAGGAAGGAATATATGAAATGGCGCATGGTAGCTGCAGGCGCATGGTAGAAATGATGAGCGAGGCGGGAGATTCGGAGGGGAAATAGTCGCAACATGACAACCTCGAAACCTCCCACCACAGCCTGCATCTTCCATGAATGATGGTCTGACCCAGGGATCTTTTTTTCAAATCAAAAAGAGGAAATCTGATTCCTTTTTATTTTATTCCTCCCTATTTTCCTCCCAAAAGAGGATCCTTATTCCGATTTGGGTCGATTTGGGTCATTTTTAGTCAATTTCAGTAAAAAAAAAAAAAAAACTGTTTTATTTTTAGTTTTCTTATTCCGGCAATTTGGGCCAAAACAAGGTCTTGTATTCCGATCCGAATGTATTCTGAAAAACAAATCCTGGTCTGACCATTCTCAACGAGGCTAACAAAGAAGCCTGCCCCTGGAGACGTTATTTAAGGGAATCGGGGAAATTCAAAGCGCGCGCTTCTGCGCTTTTGATCTCTGACTTTTTGAACCCCTCTGCGCTTTGAGCGCAGTTTTTTGCAACCCCCTGTGGGCGCAGCAAGAAATTTTTGCGCTTTTTGCACTACAAAGCGCAGTTTTTTTGTTTTCAAGTGCGCTAAAGCGCTGGCCAATTTGGCCATTTGAAGTAACCTGAAGGGAATGCTGCCTCGCAGCGAACATGATTGTGCGAATGGTTATCGAATTTGAAAGTTGGATTGCAAAGATCTAGGGATCGGCGATATGATATCACATATATATATATATATATATATATATATATATATATATATATATCATACGATATCATACGATATCATATCATCATATGATATCATATGATATCATACGATGCCGGCAGTCTGACTAGGTAACTTAGGCCTACGGCATCATATCATATGATATTAAATCGTATGATTTTTGTATGATATCATATGATATCATACTCGTCTTTGGTCAACATCATATGATTTGCCGTTCCCTATATATAAGGGAATGCCGCCTTGCAGCGAACATGATTGTGCGAATGGTCAACAAATTCGAAAGTTGGGTTGCGAATATCACTCTAGCTCCCGGAGAAGGAGAAGCTGCTCCTGTAGATAGCATTCGCTTTTTGGTAGGTGACAGGGACATGATCACCACTACCACCACCACCACCACCATCACCATCACCATCACCACCACCACAACCACCACCATCACCATCACCATCACCACCACCACCACAACCACCACAACAATGAACACCACCACCACCACCATCACCACCACAACAAATGGACACCACCAACACCAACACCAACAAAACAATGATAACCACCCCCACTACCACCCAGGGTTGTGCCATTCAGTCCGTATGCAGCAAAATACCGAACACGTTTGCATTCGGCGGAAATCTCGTTCGCGTTCGGTGCATTCGGGCGTTCGGTGCCTAACCCATTTTCCAGCTAGTACCTGTACGCAGTACACGTATATCATATTTTGTCCGTGTGGTCAGCGGAGCATCAGCTTACAAAGTTCTCAGTCGTCTCTACATTTAGTAGTCGGGGGTTCGATCCTCGACGGTGGTAGGATTTTCCATGTCAGAATTCCCATGTGAATAGTTAAAAAAAAAAAGTTGTTCTGAAGAGACATACCTCACTCGGGTGTTCAAAAATATTAACGCATAACCAATGTTGACTGCCTCCGGGATAAACCTTTGTCATTTCTATTTTATCCATAACCCTGCTCATTTCAAAGCAAGAGTTCCACCGAACGCAATCGAATGACCTCAAAAAACCCGTACGAAACCGAAACCGAATCTGTACGCGAACGCGAATGGCACAACCCTGCCACCACCCACCACCACAACAATGAACACCACCACCACCAACACCACCAACACCACCAACACCAACACCAACACCACCACAACAATGAACACCACCACCACCACCACCAACAACAACAACACCACCAACACCACCAACACCAACACCAACACCAACACCAACACAACAATGAACACCACCAACACCAACACCAACACCAACACCAACACCAACACCAACACCAACACCACAACAATGAACACCACCAACAACAACACCACCAACACCACCAACACCACCAACACCACCAACACCAACACCAACACCACCACAACAATGAACACCACCACCACCACCACCACCACCACAACAATGAACACCACCAACACCAACACCAACACCAACACCACCAACACCAACACCAACACCAACACAACAATGAACACCACCAACAACACCAACACCAACACCAATACCAACACCACAACAACAATGAACACCACCACCACCAACACCACCACCAACACCACCAACACCACCAACACCAACACCAACACCAACACCAACAACACCAACAACACCAACAACACCAACAACACCAACACCAAACCACCAACACCAACACCAACACCACAGCAATGATCACCACCACCACCATTACCATCACCACCACCATCACCACCACAAAAATGGACACCACCACCACCACCACCACCACCACCAAAACAATGATTACCATCACCATCAACATCAACATCAACATCATCACCACCACCACCATCACCACCACAACAATGGACACCACCACCACCACCACCACCACCACCACCACCACCACCAAAACAATGATTACCATCACCATCACCATCACCACCACCACAACATCGTAGTGAGGGAGGTAGCGCGGCGGCAGGGATTGCATCTCATTGATCTTGAGCGCATGTTGCGTGGCTTCACCTTTGATGAGTACCTAGACCACAGCCTACACACCACGGGGGAGTTCGTGATCGAGATAGCCAACATCATGCTGAATGTACAGCGGCAGCAGCGGCAGAGGGGGCAGCAGCAGCAGGGGGGGCTACACAAAAGGCAGCTACAGGGCAAGGAGCAGCAGCAGGGGGGCAGCAGCAGCAGCAGGAATTGCAGCATAAGCAGGGGGGGCTACAAAAAAGGCAGCTACAGGGCGAGCAGCAACAGAAGCAGCAAGGTGTACAAAAAAGGAAGCGGCAGGGGGGGGAGCAGCGACAGAGGCAGCAGCAGCAGCAGCAGCAGGAGGTGGGAGCGGCCGGAGCGGCAGCTGAAGGGGTGGCAACAGCAACAGCAGCAGCAGGGGGGGAGCAGCAGCTTGGGGGCAGCAGGAGGAGGGGCAGAAGTTAGAGGCAAGCTCATGGGGAGAAAAAAGTGAAGCGGATGACGTGGATGACATGGAGAAGGGCATTCCAGCTGGCGAAAGCGCTATTACAAATTCAAATTCAAACTCAGATTTGAATTGGAGATGTGACTACAGCAAGCTGGCTGGCTACTGGGATTTGAATCGCCTACCTGGAATACGTTATCAGGTCTGGGACCCGCATTGCCGACTAAAAGATTTCGGCAACTATTCTGACGCTTATCCCGACGGAATGCGACAAGATGGGGGGGGCACGAAGGGTACATTCCCAATTGGCATGGACTCAAATGCAACACAAACAAACAGAACGTCCTCAAATGGGTCAGACTCAACTCCGTCCCCCAAGATTACCCCCCCCTCTGGCCCGGCCCCCCAAATCAGCACCCCATCTGCCACGCCCCCCAAAAGCGGCACCCTCTTTGGGCAGGCCCCCCAAATTAGCATCCTGTTGTTGGGAGACTCCGTGACTGAGGTCATGCTGAGGTCTCTTTGTTGGGAGTTAGCGGGAGGGGAGATAGAGGAAGTTCAGATTGAAGACATTTCCATACGTGGGCAAATGAAACATTGCAGCCACAACAGAACAGAACTGATCGACATAGCGTACATGCTGATTCCTGGAGTGCACCCCTCCGGCCCCTTTCATTCAAAGGTAAGCTGACGAAAACCGCCCAAACCACCACCACACCACCACCACCACCGGCCCCTTAAATTCCAAGTTAAGCTGACAAAAACCACCGCCACCATCACCATCACCACCACAATAATGACCACCAACACCAACACCAACACCACCACCACCATCACCACCACCACCACAATAATGACCACCAACACCAACACCAACACCACCAACACCACCAACAACACCACCAACACCACCAACAACACCAACACCAACACCACCGGCCCCTTACATTCCAAGGTAAGCTGACAAAAACCACCACCACCATCACCACCACCACCACAATAATGACCACCAACACCAACACCACCATACCCATCACCACCACCAACACCACCACCACCACCGGCCCCTTACATTCCAAGGTAAGCTGACGAAAACCACCACCACCATCACCATCACCACCACAATAATGATCACCAACACCAACACCACCATACCCATCACCACCACCACCACCACCACCACCACCGGCCCCTTACATTCCAAGGTAAGCTGACGAAAAACCCCACCACCATCACCACCACCACCACAATAATGACCACCAACACCAACACCACCACCACCAACACCACCGGCCCCTTACATTCCAAGTTAAGCTGACGAAAACCACCACCACCATCACCATCACCACCACAATAATGATCACCAACACCAACACCACCATACCCATCACCACCACCACCACCACCACCACCAGCCCCTTCCATTCCAAGGTAAGCTGACGAAAACCATCACCACCATCACCATCACAACCACCACCACAACAATGATCACCACCACCATACCCATCACCACGTACACCACCACCACCATCAACATCACCACCACAACAACGATCGCCACCACCATCAACATCACCACCACCTCTGCAATGATCACCATCACCACAAACACCAACACCAACATCAGTACCACCAGCACCACCACCATCAACATCACCAACACCTTGACAATGATCACCAACACCAAATACCACTACCAATAAATACCAAAACATCCTACTAGTACCTGAATAGGCTTGAACTAGCACTTACTAGAATGATCACTTTAAAATTGAATTGCCTTTGAACTAGAATGATCGCTTTGAACTTGAATTATCTTTTAACTTGAATTGCCTTTGAACTAGAATGATCGCTTTGAACTTGAATTGTCTTTTAACTTAAATTGTATTTGAACTAGAATGGACACATTGAACTTGATTTAAAATAATTTAAAACAAAATATGTAAATCATTGAACTTGATTTAAAATAATTTGAAACAAAAATATGTGAATCATTGAACTCAGGGGGCCATCAAGAAGTAATTTTTAGACACACACGCTATGAAGTTTTTTTTTTGCCCTTACCCCCCCCCCCCCCCCCCCCCCCCCCCCCCCCCCTCCCCCATTGGCTTAAAAGGCCAATATCTTTCTCACCAATAATAATTATGTGATGAAAGTTAGGTGCATACTAACCCTCGCGTCGAGCTCTATCAGTTAGTCATCTTAAAACTTGGTTTGGCTTATGTATAAGTGTATCAGCGACCCCTGCCCCACCACCACCCTGGCACAACTCCCCCCACCCACACACCCACACACCCACGAAAGTAACTCCGGTAATAATAGGTAAGATGCAACTCAGCTGCAACTAGTGAGTTTCATCTGCATTTACATTTTTACGAAGTGTACTTCATAAATAACATCAGTCAGAGGCCGGTCAGAGGAGTCTCATGAGATACAACGGTGTGGGGCCAAAGGGGTCTTAGGCAGTGAAACACCCCTCCATCGACCCGACACCCGCATGAAGCACACTAGTTGTCTAGCCTGATCCAGTTAAAGTTCAGCTACATTTGCGCTTATGGCTAGGCTCTTGATATTCGGCCCCTATACTGATTAGGGCTTTGGCTGGAAGCCGGTTTTGTTTTTGTCCCTATCATTCTCAACTATGTGACAGCAAGTTTGGTGGAACACCAGACAGTGGCTTAAAGAACTTGGAGAGGGGGGAAATGCCTGACTTGGACGCCTTGGCTGCCATGCACTGCTTGCTGGCCTGGTGCGACTTAAGGCTTGCCTTGTTGCCGGGAGGGCACTGGACCACGGCATTGCAGATGTTGCAAGTTGTCGTCAAGGGCTCGGGTGCGGAAGGCGCCTCGGCTCGAGTTGTGGGCGATTTGGCCTGGGCTGCTCTAGCCTCGACCTCAGCTCTGGCCTCGGCCTCAGCCCTGGCCTTGACCTTGACCTTTCTTTTCATCCGTTGCTGTAAGCAAGCGCGGATTCCTGCTGCTTAAGCTTCCAACTGCTAAGTCGGGAACTCGTCGGCTCTGGTAGTGAAGTTCTGGTTGGCGTCCAGACTGGATGTACCTTCCAGTACATCCACTTAATTACACCCCGGGTCTAATCGAGCAACGATTGAAGATTCGTAACGCTTTCGTCGAGGCGTTTTCGATGGTGTGCTGCATGTTCGATTCTGGCCACAGACGAAGAAGTTGTGAAGAAATTTTGAGATCGGCCTCGACCACCCCCCGCCCCCCTTTGGGACCCCCCCATATCTCAGCCCCCTGACACTTTTTTACACTTTTTTCAACGGTTTCGGGGTCTACGACCAAATCGGAGACGATTAACAGCGTCCGCCTCCCCACATACGTTTTGATGGCCCCCCGATTGAACTTGATTTAAAATAATTAAAAAAATATATTAAACATTGAACTTGATTTAAAATAATTTAAAACAAAATAATTTAAAACAAAATATGTAAATCACAGGCAATGGCCAATCAACTAAACTAGCCTATCTGACTATCAACTAGGTTGGCTGGAGAAATGTGTAACAATTCAAATTCAAACTGGTCTCAGCCTAAGCCAGGGTTGACCGGCGTTCGCACATCTCCCGCACACCACCCAAAAACAACTTGACACACGCGCACAGGTACAGCCCAACGCAACTGAGAGAAGCAGCGCTGCGTTAGCGGTATTCAGAAAAACGTTCCAAGGCCGCTCACCCAACGTGGTCGTCATCAACTGCAATCTTTGGGACCAAGCCAGGGCGCTTGAAAACGAGAAGGATACCACCTTCCTCTCGGTCCGACCTGAGGACCTCGGAATCGTCAACCAGCACCCCAAACTTGCGCTGGAGAACCCGCTGAACATCCTCAGGATCCCCACCCTGCCCCTGCTTGAGCGGTGGTGGCTCGACGAGTGGAAATCCAACTTCACACTTGTCGTACATCACGTGAGGGGGCTGCTCCCTGGGGTGCCCCTGGTGTACCATACGGTCCCAGGTTTCCATCACAACCTCAGCACGGGCTACGCGATGGGCGATGCGCAGCTTCGCTTTGGGCGGCTGATGTATCTTCGGCAGATGAACGCCGTGGGTCGCCAGGCGTGCGCTGAGCTGGACATCCACGTGCTCGATCTCGAAACCATGCTGGCCGGCTGGCCGCCCCCCGCGTACCTCGCCGATGGCTGGCACCCCACCGCGGAGGTCTTCTCCGACGTGAATAACGTACTGCTCAACAAACTAGCGCAGCTGGGTGTGTGGTGGGCAGAGCCGCGGGGGGAGGAGGAGTGGAGGGAGTTGATTAAGAACAGAGGAGTGGTGGCAGATACACGCATGAAGCAAGCTGAGCGGAAGGAGTGGTTAGAGTTGCTGAGGCTGGATGCGAAAAGTTTGCCAAAGGCGGTCACGTATGTTAAACCTCCCAACCTGGGCGCAGCCTGGGGAGTGTAGGCCACTACTGTTTCTGTTTTCAGTGACTTATGAGTTTGAATTTAAATTTGAATTGTTACCCAAATGCAGCCTGGGGAGTGTAGGCCACTACTGTTTCTGTTTTCAGTGACTTTTGAGTTTGAATTTAAATTTGAATTGTTACCCAAATGCAGCCTGGGGAGTGTAGGTCACTACTGTTTCTGTTTTCAGTGACTTTTGAGTTTGAATTTAAATTTGAATTGTTACCCAAATGCAGCCTGGGGAGTGTAGGTCGCTACTGTTTCTGTTTTCAGTGACTTTTGAGTTTGAATTTAAATTTGAATTGTTACCCAAAAGCAGCCCGGGAAGTGTAGGTCACTACTGTTTCTGTTTTCAGTGACTTTTGAGTTTGAATTTAAATTTGAATTGTTACCCAAATGCAGCCTGGGGAGTGTAGGTCACTACTGTTTCTGTTTTCAGAGACTTTTGAGTTTGAATTTAAATTTGAATTGTTACCAAATGCAGCCTGGGGAGTGTAGGTCACTACTGTTCCTGTTTTCAGTGACTTTTGAGTTTGAATTTAAATTTGAATTGTTACCCAAATGCAGCCTGGGGAGTGTAGGTCACTACTGTTTCTGTTTTCAGTGACTTTTGAGTTTGAATTTAAATTTGAATTGTTACCAAATGCAGCCTGGGGAGAGTAGGCCACTCAGTTTTTTTTTTTCAGCTATGAGCAGCAGCTTCTAGGCAGCTCCTCTGACTGGCTATTCAGCCAAACTTGGTGCAACCTCGAGCTCCTTGAAGCTGACACAGTCTGCTTTCCAGAACTACTGAAATAGGTAATGATAACGCCTGGTGGGGCGTGGTGTTAAGGGAGCCCGTCGTACGCGGGTGGGGAGTGGTCTCCTACCTCAACCGGACAAGCTACCATCGCGGTTGACGACGACCTGCAGCGCCAAGAGCGACCTAAGGGGGGGTCGAACCCCCGACTCTTCCTCCTCAAGCGATCTGGCCTACCACTCGACCACTGTATATCACTGAAAGGGGTTCGGAACGGGATGGCTCTATCGTAGAGCCATTTCGGGCCGGACGAAGCAGATGCGGAGTCCTATCAGGTCTCTGGTTCGATCCTCAACGAGGTCATCTGGGCCCACCGGGAGGGTCGTCGACCGGCATGGTAACTGGACTCTAGGTGTGATGCAAGCCCGTCCATCGCATACTTGCGAGGCGGTTCCCTTAATACCCATTGGGCACGTCCTTAGAGGTCATTCTGTGGCAATTCTTGGATGTTCAAATTTTCATTTTCAAATTTTCAATTTTCATTTTCATTTTTCACTGAAAGGGGCTACTACTGAAACAATTATGTGTAGCCAAGCTGTCGGCTCAGGGAGCTGCCTAGAAGCTGCTATGAAAAGCCGAAAAGAAAAACCCCGAGGCCACTACTGTTTCTGTTTTCAGTGACTTTTGAATTTGAATTTGAATTGTTACGAAATGAAAGGCAGTCCCGTATGTTAAGCTTCCCAACTTTGGCGCAGCCCGGGGAGTGTTGGGTACTACTGTTTCTGTTTTCAGTGACTTCTGAATTTGAATTTGAATTTTTGCCTAAGGCAGTCTTGATAACCTCCCCAACCTGGGCACAGCCTGGGGGGTGTTGGCTACCATTGTTCCTGAGTGACTTTTGAATTTGAATTTGAATTGTTGCCAAAGGCAGTCCGGTATGTTAAACTTCCCAACCCGGGCGCAGGCCGTGGAGTGTAGGCTATTACTGTTTCTGTTTTCAGTGACTTATGAATCTGAATTTGAATTGTCGCCAAAGGCAGTCCCAAATATTAAACTTCCCAACATGGGCGCAGCCTGGAGAGTTTAGGTTACTGTTATCTATATTTCCAGTGACTTTTGATTTTGAATTTGAATTGCTGCCAAAGGCGGTCCCGTGTGTTAAACGACCCGACTTGTGCGCAGCCCAGGAAGTGTAGGCTACTACTGTTTCCAGTGACTTTTGAATTCGATTTGAATTTGAATTGCTGCTAAAGGCTGTCCTTATGCAGCACTTTCTTACTTGGGTGCAGCCTGGGGAGTGTAGGGTCTACTGTTTCTGTTTTCACTTACTTTTGAATCTGAATTTGAGTTGTTGAGTGAGCGCTCACATGAGTCTCTGCTGAAATTTTGATTTTGAATTGTTACACGATGGCTAACATGAGTATTGCTCAAATGTTGAATTTGAATTTGAATTGTTACATGAGGGCTGATATGAGTATCTGCTCAAATTTCGAATTTGAATTTGAATTGTTACATGAGGGCTGACATGAGTATCTGCTGAACTTTCAGCAGCGCCCTTTTTAATCTTGGTGGATTCATTTTTTATATTTTTGCAAAAAGGATTTTCGCCTCAAAGGGTGGTGGGGTGGGGGAGGGGGGGGGGGGGGGGAGGGCAAAAAGATTCTCGCCTCTAAGGTCGGCTCACCATGTTCTAGCAGGGTAATTCAAAGCGCGCGCTTTTGAGCGCTGACTTTTTACAGTTTTTTTGTTTTCAAGTGCGCTAAAGCTCTGGCCAATTTGGCAATTTGAAGTACCCTGTGCTCTAGCCCTAGAACTTGAACTTGAACTTGGTTACATAGCTTCTGCCAGCAGTTTGGCTGCTCACCGTCTTCGGCAGTAAAACAAAATATACCAGGAAAATGTAAACGCGGACAAATCACTTTTTATTTCTCTTGTATTTATTTATCATCTCTAGCCCTAGACTCTGTGATCTTGTCCGTGGAGTTTAGGATGTTGCGTCCTGCGTTGCAGGTGCTACGTTGAAGCGTCTGTTGCGTCCTGGGGCGTAACATGCAGGGAGTATGTCGCGTCGCAGACGCAGCTTCAGAGGGTTGGTGGCGTCTAATGCAGGGTACTTCCATTGACCAAATTGGCCAGCGCTTTAGCGCACTTGAAAAACAAAAAACTGCGCTTTGTAGTGCAAAAAGCGCAAAAATTGCTTGCTGCGCCCACAGGGGGGCACAAAACTGCGTGAAACGCGCAGTGGGGCTCAAAAAGGCAACACGCTAGCGCGCAAAAGCGCGCGCTTGGAAGTACCCTGGTCTAATGACGCAGGCTATAGGTAGGTTAAACCATGATTATCATAGCCGAGCGCCCGAGCAGGGTTATTTTTAAGGAATGGAAATCCTTTAAAACTAGAATCACGTGGTGCTATTGTTGGCCAGATCTTGTTACAAAACTAGAGATTGTGGTGCTATTGTTGGTCTAAGCCGAGACAGGATAGCAGCACAGCCTACCTACCATCAAATTTTGTAACAGGAAGCATGAGGGTTTAGGAAGTACCCCAACAAATAAACCTAAAAAAAAAAACTAGGTACAGTCAAAAAAGGAATTTACTAAGGGCGGAGAGGGAATGAATGCCGATGCATGCAGTCCAGAGCATCAAGCCCAACAACCACAAGAGAGGAGGGCCGGAAAACAAACTAAATACAATCAAGGGTACGCACTATGAGCATCTTAATCTGCAGCTATAGTGCCCTTGGACGGAAAATAGCGCATGTCAACCCAGCACAACCATCTAGCAGAAAAGGGCCAGAGTGCCTCGAATTAAATCCATAGTCACCTCATGGGGTAAGGGGAGAATCCAGATTTCACAAATAATTGTTTAGTGAAAGCAGAGAATGCAGAGTCAAACTCATTACAGAGGAGAAAAGATTACAAGGGGCTCATGTCCTAGCAGTGAAACACCACCGCCCTAAAGTCGGACTCGAGAAACCACAGAGGAGAAGATAACTATGTAGCATGGGAGCTTGAAAAATATAGAAGAAGAAAATCCCGAGAAAAGCCCCTTTCAGTGATATACAATGGCCTAGTGGTAGACCAGATCGCTTGAAGATGAAGAGTCGGGGTTCGACTCCCCCTTTGGTCGCTCTTGGCGTTACAGGTCGTCGTCAACCCGCGATGTGGTAGCATGGAGCTTGACAAAAAAGAAAAGATAACGCCTGGAGGGGCGTGGTGTCAAGGGCCCGTACGCCGCAGCTGGGGAAAGTCACCATGGCAGACATAGTAAGTGTCACCCTCCATGCGGGAGGGACTTCTTTATGCGACGTGTGGCAAGAATGCTGGATTGCTGGTACAGGAGGCGATTGATTCTCTGTGCAGCTTAGAGATGAGTATGGGAGCTTGAAATATATAGAAGAAGAAAGGAGGCGGCAGCAGTGTACTACTTCTTGCCAAATTCACTTTTTTCAACATTCGAACTTCCGAAGTAACTTTCTCACTGCTCATGTTCCTCCTCATTTCCCTCCAAATTGGTCAGCGCTTAAAGCGCACAAACGTCAAATTGGTCAGCTCTTTTTTGTGCAAAAAGCGCAAAAACTGCGCGCTGCGCCCACAGGGAGTTGAAAAAACTGCGCGAATTGCGCAGAGGGGCTCAAAAAGGCAGCGCGCGCGCTTAGTAGTACCCTGGACGGCAGGCAGTCCACCAGGTACTGCATGGTAGTGCACGTGGCCATAGCTGGCATCGGCACTATGCAGCAGGCGGTAAAGAGCCCAGTGAAGACTCAGACCCCTGCGCCCTTTGCCACTCTAGGTACGACATTTTAGTCGTACTATAACAAAGAAATCCAAGTTCAAGGTTCAAGTTCAAGTTTGCATTGGAAACGTAGATTTGGGCTCACAATTAGGGAACTGCAATATGATATGATATCATGTCATTACATGACGCCGGAAGTTTGACTAGGCCAAAGTTACCATGTATATAAAATAGTATATGATGCCATGTGTATGAAATCATATGAAATCATACTCGCCTTTAGTCAACACTACATGAAATGCCGGTCCCTACTCATAAGAGTCTCATACACCAACGTGGTGTCAAGTAGACTTTAACATGGTATGTAATGTAATGTAATAAGACACAGATTCAATTTCATCAGCAGATATACATGTCAGTCCTCATACATGTAAGTACCTCATGTATGCAGCAATTCAAATTTGAATTCAACATGTCAGCAGATACTCATGTGAGCGCTCACGCAACAACTCGCATTCAAATTCAAAAGTCACTGAAAACAGAAACAGTAGTAGCCTAAACTCCCCAGGCTGCGCCCAGGTTGCGAAGTTTAACACAAGAGACTGCCTTTGGCAACAATTCAAATTCAAATTCAAAAATCACTAGAAACAGTCGTAGCCTACACTCCCCGGGCTGAGCCCAAGTTGAGAAGTTTAACATATGGGACCGCCTTTGGCAAACTTTCCGCATCCAGCCTCAGCAACTCCAACCACTCCTTCCGCTCAGCTTGCTTCATCCGTGTATCTGCCACCACTCCTCCGTTCTTAATCACCTCCCTCCACTCCTCCTCCACCCGCGGCTCTGCCCGCCACACGCCCAGCTGCGCTAGTTTGTTGAGCAGTACGTTGTTCACGTCAGCTGTGCCTGGTACTGCACACGCCCAAGGTGATGCATTGAAACAGTTATACAGTGATAATTTAATTGTACCTGCAGCATACAGCTGCGCCTGGTACTGTAAATGCCCAGATGTATGCATTGAAACAGTTATTAAGTGATAATTTAATTGTACCTGCAGCATTCAGCTGTGCCTGGTACTGCACACGCCCAAGGTGATGCATTGAAACAGTTATACAGTGATAATTTAATTGTACCTGCAGCATACAGCTGCCGCCTGGTACTGTAAATGCCCAGATGTATGCATTGAAACAGTTATTAAGTGATAATTTAATTGTACTGCAGCATTCAGCTGTGCCTGGTACTGCACACGCCCAAGGTGATGCATTGAAACAGTTATACAGTGATAATTTAATTGTACCTGCAGCATACAGCTGCGCCTGGTACTGTAAATGCCAATGTATGCATTGAAACAGTTATTACAGTGATAATTTAATTGTACCTGCAGCATTCAGCTGTGCCTGGTACTGCACACGCCCAAGGTGATGCATTGAAACAGTTATACAGTGATAATTTAATTGTACCTGCCAGCATACAGCTGCGCCTGGTACTGTAAATGCCCAGATGTATGCATTGAAACAGTTATTAAGTGATAATTTAATTTATTGTACCTGCAGCATTCAGCTGTGCCTGGTACTGCACACGCCCAAGGTGATGCATTGAAACAGTTATACAGTGATAATTTAATTGTACCTGCAGCATACAGCTGCCGCCTGGTACTGTAAATGCCCAGATGTATGCATTGAAACAGTTATTAAGTGATAATTTAATTGTACCTGCAGCATTCAGCTGTGCCTGGTACTGCACACGCCCAAGTGATGCATTGAAACAGTTATTACAGTGATAATTTAATTGTACCTGCAGCATTCAGCTGTGCCTGGTACTGCACACGCCCAAGGTGATGCATTGAAGCAGTTATACAGTGATAATTTAATTGTACCTGCAGCATACAGCTGCGCCTGGTACTGTAAATGCCCAGATGTATGCATTGAAACAGTTATAAGTGATAATTTAATTGTACCTGCAGCATTCAGCTGTGCCTGGTACTGCACACGCCCAAGGTGATGCATTGAAACAGTTATACAGTGATAATTTAATTGTACCTGCAGCATACAGCTGCGCTGTACTGTAAATGCCCAGATGTATGCATTAAACAGTTATTACCAGTGATAATTTAAACCTGCAGCATTCAGCTGCGCCTGGTACTGCACACGCCCAGGATGCATTGAAAACAGTTATACAGTGATAATAATTGTACCTGCAGCATTCAGCTGTTTCCTGTACTGCCACACCAAATGCATGAAACAGTTATACAGTGATAATTTAATTGTACCTGCCAGCACTACACCCTGTACTGCACACGCCCAAGGTGATGCATTGAAACAGTTATACAGTGATAATTTAATTGTACTGCAGCATTCAGCTGTGCCTGGTACTGCACACGCCCAAGGTGATGCATTGAAACAGTTATACAGTGATAATTTAATTGTACCTGCAGCATACAGCTGCGCCTGGTACTGTAAATGCCCAGATGTATGCATTGAAACAGTTATACATGATAATTTAATTGTACCTGCAGCATTCAGCTGTGCCTGGTACTGCACACGCCCAAGGTGATGCATTGAAACAGTTATACAGTGATAATTTAATTGTACCTGCAGCATACATACAGCTGCGCCTGGTACTGTAAATGCCCAGATGTATGCATTGAAACAGTTATACAGTGATAATTTAATTGTACCTGCAGCATTCAGCTGTGCCTGGTACTGCACACGCCCAAGTGATGCATTGAAACAGTTATACAGTGATAATTTAATTGTACCTGCAGCATACAGCTGCGCCTGGTACTGTAAATGCCCAGATGTATGCATTGAAACAGTTATACCAGTGATAATTTAATTGTACCTGCAGCATTCAGCTGTGCCTGGTACTGCACACGCCCAAGGTGATGCATTGAAACAGTTTATACAGTGATAATTTAATTGTACCTGCAGCATACAGCTGCGCCTGGTACTGTAAATGCCCAGATGTATGCATTGAAACAGTTATTAAGTGATAATTTAATTGTACCTGCAGCATTCAGCTGTGCCTGGTACTGCACACGCCCCAAGTGATGCATTGAAACAGTTATACAGTGATAATTTAATTGTACCTGCAGCATTACAGCTGCGCCTGGTACTGAAACATTATACATATAAATTTAAATGCCAGATGCATGCATTGAAACAGTTTACAGTGATAATTTAATTGTACCCTGCAGCATTCAGCTGTGCCTGTACTGACGCCCAAGGTTGATGCATTGAAACACGTTATACAGTGATAATTTAATTGTACCTGCAGCATTCAGCTGTGCCTGGTACTGCACAGCCCAAGGATGATGCATTGAAACAGTGTTATACAGTGATAATTTAATTGTACCTGCAGCATTTCAGCTGTGCCTGGTACTGTCGCCCCCAGTGCACGCCCAAGTGAAACAGTTTTAATTTACATTGTACGCTGCAGCAGTTTCAGCCTGGTACGTAAATGCATGCCCTTGAAACAATTTAATCTGTACCTGCAGCAATACAGCTACGCCCAGGTGCTGTATGAGTTACTGTTAATTAGTACTGGCAGCATTCAGCAATGCTGGTAAAGGTGTATGTTGAAACAGTTATCACAGTGATAAATTTAATTGTACCTGCAGCATTCAGCTGTGTTGCCTGGTTACTCTGCACACGCCCAGTGATGCATTGAAACAGTTATACAGTGATAATTTAAATTGTACCTGCCAGCATTACAGCTGCGCCTGGTACTGTAAATGCCCAGATGTATGCATTGAAACATTATAAATTGATAAGATGTTAATTGTACCTGCAGCATTTCAGTGGCCTGGTATCTGCACACGCCCAACGGTAATGCATTGAAACAGTTTATACAGGTGATTAATTTAATCGTACCTGCAGCATACAGCTTGCCGCCTGGGTTACTGTTAAGATCCCAGATGTATGCATTGAAACAGTATTAAGTGATAATTTTATTGTACCTGCAGCATTCAGCTGTGCCTGGTACTACACACGCCCAAGGGATGCATTGAAAAGTTATACAGTGATTAATTTAATGTTGCATTTGCACGCCCAAGTGTGCATTTATACAGTGATATTTAATCGTACTGCACACGGCCATTGTACAGCTGAGGTACTGTAAATGGCCCAGATGTATGCATTGAACAGTTATACAGTGATTAATTAATTGTAACCTGCAGCATTCAGCGTGCCTGTACTGCACACGCCAAGGTATGCATTGAAACAGTTATACCAAGTGTAATGATTAAATTTAATTGTAACCTTGCAGCATTCAGCTGTGCCTGGTACTGCACACGCCCAAGGTGATGCATCTGAAACATTTATAGCCAGTTGATAATTTAATATTTACCGCAGTCCCATACAGCTCGCCTGTACTGTAAATGCCCAGATGTATGCATTGAAAACAGTTATACAATTGATAATTTAATTGTTACACAACAACAATGTGCCTGGCATTGCACAGCCCAACCGGTGATGCATTGAAACGTTATACAGTGATTATTTAATGTACCTGCAGCATACAGCTGCCAGCCTCCTGTTTACTGTAAATCGCCCAGGATGTATGCATTGAAAACAGTTATTAAGTGATAATTAATTTGTAACCTGCAGCATCTCAGCTGTGCCTGGTATGCCACACGCCCAAGGTGATGCATTGAAAACAGTTATAACATGATGTAATTTAATTACCTGCAGGGCATTAACAGGCTGCGGTCCCTGGGTACTGCTAAATGCCCAGATGTATGCATTGATTTAACAGCGTATACAGTGATAATTTTAATTTGTACCTGCAGCATTCAGCTGTGCCTGGTACTGCAACACGCCCAAGTGATGCATTGAAACAGTTATACAGTGATATTTAATTGTACCTGCAGCATTACAGCCATTCAAGCTGTGCCTGGTACTGCACCTACATAAATATGCCCAACGGTGATGCATTGAAACAGTTATACATTGATAATTTAATTGTACCTGCAGCATTCAGCTGTGCCTGCGTACTGCACACCAAGGTGATGCATTGAAACAGTTATACAGTGATAATTTAATTGTACCTGCAGCATACAGCTGCGCCTGGTACTGTAAATGCCCAGATGTATGCATTGAAAAACAGTTTATACAGTGATAATTTAATTGTACCTCCAGCATCAGCTGTTGCCTGGTACTGCACACGCCCAAGGTGATGCATTGAAACAGTTATACAGTGATAATTTAATTGTACCTGCAGCATACAGCTGCGCCTGGTACTGTAAATGCCCAGATGTATGCATTGAAACAGTTATTAAGTGATAATTTAATTGTAACCTGACAGCATTCAGCTGTGCCTCTGGGTACTGCACACGCCCAAGGTGATGCATTGAAACAGTGTATACAGTATAATTTTAATCGTACCTGCAGCATTCAGCTGCGCCTGGTACTGTAAATGCCCAGATGTATGCATTGAAAACAGTTAAATACAGTGAAATTTAATTGTAACCTGCAGCATTCAGCTGCTGCCTGGTACTGCACTACGCCCAAGGTGATGCATTGAAAAACAGTTATACAGTGATAATTTAATTGTACCTGCAGCATTCAGCTGTGCCTGGTACTGTTGCACACGCCCAAAGATGATGCATTGAAGCAGTTATTTACAGTGATTATTTAACATTGGTAACTGCAGGCATAAGCTGCCGCCTGGGAAATTTATGGTTGTAAATGCCCAGATGTATGCATTGAAAAAGTTATACAGTGATATTTAATTGTATGAGCATTCAGCTGTTTGCCTGGTACTGCACACGCCCAAGTGATGCCATTGGAAACAGTTATTACAGTTGATAATTTAATTGTACCTGCAGCATTCAGCTGTGCCTTGGTTACTTGCACACGCCCAAGGTGATTGCATTGAAAACAGTTTATTACAAGTGATAATTTAATTGTACCCCAGGCAAGCTTGCGCCTGGTACTGTAAAATTTGCCAGATGTATGCATTGAAAACAAAAAAAAAACAGTTTTTTTTGGGGGGGTTATACAGGTTTATACAGATAAATTTAACTTGTACCTGCCCAGACAATTCAGCTGTGCCTGGTAACGAGCATTAACAGCATAGCGGACCATGCGGTTACTTGTAAATGCCCAGTGATGCATATGAAACAGAAATTTAATTGTTGCCAGCATTCAGCTGTGACCTGGTACTGCACACCGCCCAAGGTGATTGCATTTGACCAGTTATTGATAATTTAATTGTACCTGCAGCATACAGCTGCGACTGGTACTTGCTAAATGCTCCCAGATGTATGGCATTGAAACAGTTATTACAGTGATAATTTAATTGTACCTGCAGCATTCAGCTGTGCCTGGTACGATGCACACGCCCAAGGTGATGCATTGAAACAGTTAGTACCAGTGATAATTCTGTACCTTGCAGCATCAGCTGCGCCTCGGTTACCTGTATGCGCCAGGATGTAATGCATTGAAACAGTTATACTCTCAGTGATAATTTAATTGTACCTCGCGCAGCATTCAGCTGTTGCCCTGGTACTGCACACGCCCAAGTGTGTGATGCATTTGAAACAGTTATACAGTGATAATTTAATTGTACCTGCAGCATATCAGCTGCCGCCTGGTACTGGTAAATGCCCAAGATGTATGCATTTTGAAACAGTTTATTTCCAGTGATAATTTAATTGTACCTGCAGCATTTCAGCTGTGCCTGATGGTACTGCACACGCCCAAGGTGATGCCATTGAAAAACAGTTATACAGTGATAATTTTAATTGTACCTGCAGCATACAAAGCTGCCGCCTGGTACTGTTAAATGCGCCAGATGTATGCATTGAAACAGTTATTAAGTGATAATTTTAATTGTGACCTGCAGCATTCATTGCTGGCCTGTAGATACTGCAACGCCCAATGATGATGCATTGAAACAGTTATACAGTGATAATTTATATTGTTACCTGCAGCATATTCAGCTGCTGTTGCCTGGTACTGTAACTTGCACACGCAAGGTTGATGCATTGAAAACAGTTATACCCAGTTGGAAATTAATTGTTACGCTTGGCAAGAACATTCAGCTGTGCCTGGGTTACTTGTGCACACGCCCAATGATCATTTGAAACAGTTTATACAGTGATAATTTAATTGTACCTGCTGCAGCATTACAGCTGCGCCTGGTACTGTAAATGCCCAGATTGTATGCGATTGAAACAGTTTTACAGTGATAAATGTAATTTGTACCTGCAGCATTCCAGCTGTGCCTGTACTGCCACACCGCCCAACTGTGATGCATTGAAACAGTTATACAGTGATAATTTCAATTTGTACCTGCACATACAGCTGCGCCTGGGTACTTTTGTAAATGCCCAGGATGTATTGCATTGAAAACCCAGTTATTAAGTGATAATTTAATTGTGTATCCTGTCAGGCATCAAGCTTGCTGCCTGGTGATCTGCATCTTTACTTGGCCCAATGGTGATGCAGTTGAAACAGTTGATACATTATAATTTAATTTACCTCAGTAATTACATTGCTGCGCCTGGTTCTGTTAAATGCCCAGATGTATGCAGTGAAACAGTTATTACTAATTTAATGTGTACCTTGCAGCATTCAGCTGTGCTCTCGAGGTACTGCAACACGCCCAAGTGATTGCATTGAAACAGTTATACAGTTGATAATTTAATTGTACCTGCAGCATTACGAGTGCTGTTCGGCCTGTACTGAAATGCCCAATGTGTTGCATTGAAACAGTTATACAGTGATATTTAAGTTGTACTCTTCAGCATTCAGCTGTCCTGGTAACTGCACACGCCCAAGTGATGCATTGAAAACATATTACAGTGATAATTTAATTGTACCTTTGCAGCATAACAGCTGCGCTTGGTACCGTGTAAATGCCACAGATTATGCATTAAAACAGGTTATACAGGGTGATAATTTAATTGTACCTGCAGCATTCAGCTGTGCTGGACTGCACACGCCCAAAGGTGATGCATTGAAACAGTAATACAGTCGATTAATTTAAATTGTACCTGCAGCATACAGCTGCGCCTAGTTAACTGTAATGATTGCCCCAGATTATTGCCATTCGAAACCAGTTTATAAGTGATAAATTTAATTGTACCTGCAGCATGCAGCTTGTGCCTGGTACTGCACACGCCCAAGTATGCCAATGAAACAGCGCAGTTACCCCCTTATACAGTGATAATATAATAATTGTAACCTTGCGGCTCATACAGCTGCGCCTTATGCCCCAATCGCTACTGTAAAGTGCCCCCAGATTCTGCATTGAAACAGTTTCATTAAGTGATAATCTTAATTTGTACTGCCAGCATTCAGCTGTTGGCCCAAGGCTACTGCACTCGATCGTTGCCCTAATTGTGATGCATGAAACAGTTATTACAGTGTAATTAATCTGTACCTGAAGCATACAAGCTGCCGACCTGCGTCGACTGTAAATTTGCCCAGACGTATGCATTGAAACAGTATATACAGTGATAATTTAAATTGTACCTTGCCAAGCATTCAGCTGTTTGCCTGGTACTGCCACACCCCAAGGTTGATGCATTGAGAACAGCTCTAATACAGTGATAATTTAATTTGTACCATCCAGCCAGCATAAGCTGCCGGCCTGTAACTGAAATTGCCCAGATGATGCCATTGAAACCAGTCACAGTGATAATTTGAATTGTACCTTTGCAGCATTCAGCTGTGCCTGGTACTTCACACGGCGCCATAAGGGGTGACTGTGTGCAGTGAAACAGTTATACAGTGATAATTAATTTGTACCTGCCAGCATACCAAGCTGCGCCTTGGTACTGTAAATTGCCGCGAGGATGATGCATTGAAACAGTTATACAGTGAATTTACATTGTACGCGTGCAGCATTCATGCTAGTGCCTGTACTGCACGACGGCCGCTAAGGTGATGCATTGAAACAGTATATACAGTGATTTAATTTAATTGTAACCTGCAGCATACAGCTGCGCACTGGTACTGTAAATGACCCAGATTATGCATTGAAACAGTTATAAGTGATACATTTAATTGTACCTGCAGCATTCAGACATGTTTGCCTGGTACCTGCAGCATACAGCTGCGCCCGTCCCCGCATGCGGTTACTGTTAATAGCCCAGAATGTATGCTATTGTAAAACAGTTATTTAAGTTGATAATTTAATTCTTGTCACCTGCAGCATATTTCAGCTGTCCTGGTACTGCACACCCCAAGGTGATGCATTGAAACGTTATACAGTGATAATTTAATTGTACCTGCAGCATACAGCCTGCCGCGCCTGGTCTGTAAAAATGCCCAGATGTTATTGCATTGAAACAGTATTAAGTGGATAATTCTATTGTACCTGCATTCATTCAGCTGTGCCCTGGTATGCACACGCTCCAATGGGTGATGCATTTGAAACAGTTATACAGTGCATAATTTAATTGTACCTGCAGCATACAGCGCGCCTCGGTGTTACTGTAAAGGCCCAGATGTTATGCATTGAAACAGTTATTAAGTGATAATTTAATTGGACCTGCAGCTTCAGCTGTTGCCTGGTACTAGCACACGCCCACGGGTCGATGCATTGAAACAGTCATTACAGTGAATAATTTAATTGTACCTGCAGCATAACAGCTGCGCCTGGTACTGTAATGCCCAGATGTATGCATTGAAACAGTTATTTAGTATAATTTAATGTACCTGCCCAGCATTCAAGCTGTGCCTGATACTGCACACGCCCAAGGTGATGCCATTGAAACAGTGATGAACAGTGATAAATTTAATGTGATACCTGCAGCCATACAGCTGCGCACTGGTACTGCACACGCCCCCAAGGTGGATGATTGAAACAGTTATACAGTGATTAATTTAATCTGTACCTGCACATACAGCTGCGCCTGTACTGTAAATGCCAGATGTATGCATTGAAACAAAGTTATAACAGTGATAATTAATTGCTACCCTGCAGCATTTCAGCTGTGCCTTCCGGTACTGCACACCGCCCAATCGGTGAATGGCATATTGAAACATTAATATTTTTTTACCAGTTGATAGATTTTAAATTGTACCTGCAGCATTCAAGTGGCCTGGTTTTACTGCACCAGCGCCCATAGGTGACTGGTCATTGAAAAACAGTCTATTTAACACGTGATAATTAATTGTTACCTGCAGCATTACAGCTTTCGCCTGGTACTGTAAAAAATTGCCCAGATGTCCATGCATTAAAACAGTATATACCAGGGATTTTAAAATTTAACTTGTACCCTGCAGCAATTTTCAAAAAGCTGTTGGGGCCTGAGGGTACTGCCACAGCCTAGGTTGATTTTTTGCAATTTGACTGAAAAAAAAAACCAGTTTATTAACCAGTTGATTAATTTAAATTTGTTTACCTTGGCAGATGCATTAACAAAGGCTGTCCGGGCCCTGCGTCTAACTGTAAAATCTCTGCCCAGATGTATTTGCATTTGAAATACCAGTTTATTAAGTGATAATTTAATTGTACCTGCCAGCATTCAGCTGTGACCTGTATGATTTAGTTGCCACAAGACGGGCAATGAGTGTGAGTGTGCATTGAAAGCAGTTACTTACAGTGATAAAATTTAATGATATGTACCTGCAACATTACACATCTGCGCTGAGTACTGTGGAAGGAGATCAGCCCCGGAAATGGTGAAATGATCAAGTTGAGAGAGCATGAGTAGTGAGGATCTGTCGCATACATGATATGTTACTCGTCCACTCCTGCCCCACAGATCAACAGTTTGCCCAGCATGTGCATGATTGTGATAGGTACCGCTGCCCACTGCGAGCGACACAAAAGTCGAGTGTACATAATATTGTCATGGCTTCGAAAACAGTTATTACAAGTGTGGATGAATTTATTGTACCTGCAGCATTACAGTCTGGCGCGCCGAAGGACGACGATCGCAGCCAATGGATAAGCTTCTGTAATTTGCTGACTCGCCCCAGACCCGCTATATCTCGCCATTGCAAACACACATTTAGCTGTTGAGGTTGATAATTTAATTGTAACTGCCCACGGACTATTCACGCCTGCTGCCTATTGGCGGTACTGGCACCAACTGTCCCCAAATGTCGCACTTGCATTGTAACACAGTAAAAGAAATAAAAAATAATACCCCAGTGAAAAATTTAATTGTTACCTGCAGACATACAGCTGCGCCTGGTATGTAAATGCCCAAACGATGAGTATTGCATTGAAAAACCAGTTAATTACATCAGATAATTTTAAGTGTGTACTCAGCATACGAGCTGATGCTTGGGGGTGAAGCCCGGAGGTGTACCTGTTCCAACGCTCCCTAAGGGTGAATAGGCGATTGAGAAAGAACAGTTATACAGTGAGAGAAGATTTAATAGGTGGTGCATCCGTGGGCAGCCAATGACCATGCTCTGCGCCTTGTGGGGTTACTGGAGCTACATACACTCTCGAATCTTTTGGCGCATTGAAACCAGTTTTTTACCAGTCTGAATAACATTTCTACATGTATCCTGACACCGAAAGGCGATTTTCAGCTTTGCCTCGCGCGCTACTGCACCACGGTGCACTTCCAAACAGGTGCATGTACGTTCTACTACCAGTGATATTTATAAGTGTTGTACCTTGGGGGCCGGAAGGCGAACTACCAGCCGTTTGGTGGCGCGATCTGCGTTTTAACTTGCGCTGACGATTGCCTCCTCACAGGTGCATTGCTATTTGCAACGAACCAGGCTTATCCACCACGTCGAGTAATTCTTTTAGCGCGTTCTTTTGCTCACCGTCAGCATCATCCAGAAGCTAGCCGTCCGCTCCATCTGCGCTCTGGGATCCTGTCTAACTCATCATGCCATATCTGCTGTACCCCTTGCCATTGCATTAACCCAGTTTACAGAAGTTGATATAATTAATTGTAGCCTTGCCCATTGCGGATTCTCCATGGCTCTGCTGAGTATACTCCACTAGGTATACGTGACCCGCAGTGATAACATTCAGACTAACAGTTTGATTGACGACGGTCGATAATTTTTACAATTGTTAATGCCTTGGCAGCAAGCTACAGGGAGGTCCCCTGCGCCCTTCGGTATCTTGTATTAACATATCCGGCTTCCAGAATGTATTAGTGCGCATGTGTGGAGAACAGTAATGATCTGGCTACATCCGCTGGGATCAACTCTGAGGCATCTCTGTATAACCTAAGCAGCATTGTCAATGGCCCTCGTGCCCTCACCTGGTACTGCACACGGCCCCAACTTGGGCTGATTTGTGCATTGAAAACAGATGCTGCTTATTTACAGGGATATCCATTTATATTGTACCTCGCGAGCACTTTATAGGGCGTTGCGACGCTAGCGAGCCGAGCCATGTATTATGCCCAGATGTCGATGCTTCTGATAATAGACGAGTAGCTGCTCAGAGCCTTGGTCGCCATCATTGAGATTAAATGTTTTACGTTTAACCTTGTGGAGGCGCTCGAGCATTCATCTGCGGGGTTCTCCACTATCCGCTAGTACCTTCTGGCCACCCACGCCTCCAAAGAGGTCAGGTGATCTATGCATTGAACCCCAATGAGTGAGTCTACCCAGTCGCATATCAATTTCGTAATGTGTAGCCTGCGAGGCAGTAACAGCAGCCCTTATCTGCTTTCTTCTTGCGTAACTTGTAAATGCTCCAGATGGGATTTACCATGCACCTGAAACACGACCCGCCTAAATTTTCAATCTTGCTCGAGTACACTCTAACTGACACAGCATTCAGCATGTGGTCTCGCGTGGTACCCTGCGACCCACGTCCAACAAATATG
>JAJSRW010000192.1:30000-37120 GCA_022414725.1 Microglena sp. YARC | reverse complement strand
TCAGGCGTTTGGTTAAACAGACTCTCATTGGCAGCGGATGTTCGTCAATGGATGAGGCGGTTTTTTACATGCGGGTCAGTGGTGGCGAATGTGGTCTACTGGTTGCTGGGGTTATGATTGTTGCCATCGATGTGGGATCTGGTGAGGCTGCGGTCATCAGTGCTTTGTATAGGGTCACTTGGCAAGGCGTGTGTGATTGTTGGGTGGTGTGGTGGGTGTGGTGGGGGTGGTGTTAGGAGGCAGGCAGGTATGAAGGTGTTATGGGAGAGGTGAGAATTAGCTTGACTGTTGTGGGGTTGGGGTGGTGGTAGGTGTTGGAGCAGGGCTTTATGGTTAGGTGTAGGGGTTGGGATAGATTAGCGTTGATTGTGGTGTGGGTGTGGGTGGGTAGTTAGGAGGTGAGGTTGGTTGGTTTTGGCGTTGGGTTGGAGTGGGCAGGGGCAGTGAGGCAGGCAGGGTATGTCGGGATAATGTGGTAGAGGCGCTTTGATATATGTTGGGTGGCGTCGTGGGTGGGTGGTGTTAGTGTTTTGTAGGTGGGAGGGTGTGTGGGTGGTTGTCCGCCTCGTTGTGTCCGGCGGGGGTGGTGGTCTTTTTGCGCATGTTCGAGCGCTCAAGGTGGTGGTTGGGTCAGGGAGGTGGGCGGACATACAGGTCATAAATGTGCATGGAGGAGGCTTGGTCTTGCTTTTTTGGGTTGTTGGTGGAGAGGCTTTCCTAGAGCACCTCTAGAGACTGGACATGCAGTTCAAACTGCTGTCCAATCTGCTCTTCACCACCAACCACACACCACACCACCACCACACTAAAGAAGCTTTCAACTACGTACATCTAGCGTCATGGCCATGCAGTCAAAACTGCTGCACAATCTGCTTGCTGCAAAGTGCCAAGTTGGCCTTGACAGGGGAGACTTTCCGTATCCATGCTGCAACATAAGAAGACGACACATCGTGTGAGCGTCCCATTTACCACATCCATGGCACAGCATGAATAGGGTTGTCAAGTACAATATCGTAATATATTATTATATATATATATATATAATATATATAGTATATAGTACTATATATACTCACCATAGTAAATAAAATAAATAAAATAAATAGTACACCATTTTACGAGCGCCGAGGTTGATAGGGCGCCCCGTTTGCTGCACTGGGACCAACCACCAATGAGCATTGGAGATACATTTGAGTAAGCAGAGAAACACGAGCGAGCAGTGCGAGTGAACAAACAAAGATGAGCAGGTTCATGAGAAATGAAAAACAAGCAGTTGGCTTGGCACCAAGAGAACACGGTGAGCAGTGCTAGTGAGCCTAACAAAGATGAGTGATTCATGAGGTGCTCGTGGTGTTTTTTTTAAGACCTTACCTAATGTAGGAAGAATACATTTTACGTAATCTCACTACTAGGTTTCTTGCTTAAATAGGCCTCATTACTCTTCTATACCATGGTTGGAAGATCTCCTGGCTGTGTGGAATGGATTTGTTGGTGGGCCAATGATGGCCTCTCTATGACAATGTAATGTATGCAATGTTATCGACTAATGATAAGTTTGATAGAAGTACAGGATCTGAGCATGTTGTAACCAGCGAAATAAACAGTTATTTGTCTTTTTAGCCCCTCCTAATCCAAGGTTGGGTCCAAGTTTATAATAGGCATCTTTTGGCTACCCCTGGACTGTCAAAACAAACATTAACCATCACTCTTGGTGGTTGGTCCAGTGCAAGCAAAACAGGCTGGCCGCCCCTGAACCTGCACGCCTTGTAATAAGACGTTCTATTGATTTTTTTTTGAATCACCTCCACACAAATGAGCAGGGGTATCAATGTGTACTGGTCCCCAAGATCATCGGGCAATATCGTCTCTCTCTCTCTATATATATATACACAATGTCGTACTTTTACAAGCGCACGAGAAAGTCATGTCATGAAAAAGCCACGTGATAGTCATGAAACAGCAATGTCACGAAGAACCATGTCAAAAAAAAGTCATGTCCATGAAATCCAAGGGCCATGAAACAGCCATGCCCATGAAAAGTCATGCGCACATGAAAGAAGCCATGTACGTGAGATAGTCATGTCCTATGAGAAATCCATGTCCATGAAAAATCCATGAGCACGAAGTAGATATGGGCATAAGAAGCTATGTCCATGAAAAAGTCATGCGCACGAAGAAGCTATGTCCATGAAAAAGTCATGCGCACCGAAGACGCCCATGTCCATGAAAAAGTCATGCGCACGAAGACGCCATGTCCATGAAAAAGTCATGCGCACGAAGACGCCATGTCCATGAAAAGTCATGCCGCACGAAGAAGCTATGTCTAAGAAAAAGTCATGCGCACGAAGAAGCCATGTCCATCAAAAAGTCATGCGCACGAAGAAGCCATGTCCATGAAAAAGTCATGCGCACGAAGAAGCAATGTCCGTGAAAAAGTCATGCGCACGAAGAAGCCATGTCCATGAAAAAGTCATTGCGCACGGAAGAAGCCTTGTCCGTGGAGATAGTCATGGCAATGAAAAATCCATTTCCATGAAAAATCCAAAAGGCATTGTAGACATGGACATAAGAAAGCTATGTCTAAGAAAAGTCATGCGCACAAAGAAGCTATGGACAATGAGACAGCTATGCCTTAAGAATGCTATTATCACATGACATTGTCATCGACAGACCATATTTTGGCCCGCAAGACAAGCCCGCCCCACAACATCCAAGAGGGGTCTTTCATCAAATACTTAGAAAAAGAAAGGCAATATTGCAGCAAGCAAGCGTTATAATCAGCACACATTCCATATGAATAAAAATGATGCCCATCCTTACCGTTATTTGGAACTCAGGGCTCGCCCTCATAAAGGCTTCACAGAAGAAAATCCTCCAGGTTCTGAAGGCGGGGTGTGTACCTATGTGATGCAGGGTTTAGGGTTTAGGGTTTGTGTGTGCCTTAGTGACGCAGGGTTTAGGGTTTGGTGTACTTTTTTTAATTTCATATTTATGTAGGCCAGTTTTTTGAGTAGCTTACTTGGACTACTCAAGCCTGATTTCAGGTTTGTTGCGAAGCCATCGCATGGTGGGGAGCGCGCGGCGCGGAGCCCGGGGAGTTCGGGGGGGGTTATGCGTTACCATGCAACGACGGAAATAGCTAAGCAGTGGCGACCTGTCGTCGAAAAAAAATCTGACAGGATTCAACAGAGGATTGATAACGTAATTCAGAATGAGACCACGTACGTCCCTTTTCAACCTCTTGTCCCTTCTGACCCTCATTTCCCTTCCGGCCCTCATGCGCACCAAGTATTTGTCTCTGTCCACCCTCATGCATCAAATACTTGTAGGGAACGGAAACTAATATTAACTAATATTATTAAAGTGTCAAATAATATTAGTTTTTTCAAATAATCAAAATCCTGGTGAGACGGCTCGTCGGTCTAATTATTATCTAACATCCACTTATACTATTCATTCACTCATATTAATTAACTTAGCATTTCCCTTAATACTTGTCCCTGTTCACCCTCATGTTTGCTCTGTCCTTTCAGGGTCTTAACGGCATTTGGCAGCTGATGTTCCAAGATTCCGGGCCAGAGACACCTACCCAGGAATGCCCTCATTGCAAGCTACAAACGTGTGCGGCAATTCCTCATCAGCATGCACGTCCACAAGCATATCAACACCAGTATACTGCATGGCTTGTAGGGCATGGTACACCTGGAGAGACAGAGCATGGGCCGACATCAGCCAGACGTGAGTGAGTATGTGTATGGGCATGGTACATGTGGAGAGAGAGAGAGCATGGGCAGAAACCAGCAAAACGTGAATGAGTATATATATGTGCATAGTACATGCAGAGAGAGAGCATGGGCAGACATCAGCAAAACATGAGTGAGTACATGTATGGGCATGGTACACCTGGAGAGAAAGCACGAGGAGACATCAGTAACATGAAGTGAGGGTGGAACGGGGGAAGGGTGGAATGAAGTAAGGGTGGAACGGGGGAAGGGTGGAATGAAGTAAGGGTGGAACGGGTGGACGGGTGGAATGAAGTAAGGGTGGAACGGGGGAAGGGTGGAATGAAGTGAGGGTGGAACGGGGGAAGGGTGGAATGAAGTAAGGGTGGAACGGGGGAAGGGTGGAATGAAGTGAGGGTGGAACGGGGGAAGGGTGGAATGAAATAAGGGTGGAACGGGGGAAGGGTGGAATGAAGAAAGGGTGGAACGGGGGAAGGGTGGAATGAAGTAAGGGTGGAACGGGGAAGGGTGGAATGAAGTAAGGGTGGAACGGGGGAAGGGTGGAATGAAGTAGGGTGGAACGGGGGAAGGGTGGAATGAAGTGAAGTGAGGGTGGAACGGGGGAAGGGTGGAATGAAGGGTGGTGAAGTAAGGGTGGGGGGGAAGGGTGGAAAATGAAGTAAGGGTGGAACGGGGGAAGGGTGGAATGAAGTAAGGGTGGAACGGGGGAAGGGTGGAATGAAGTGAGGGTGGAACGGGGGAAGGGTGGAATGAAGTAAGGGTGGAACGGGGGAAGGGTGGAATGAAGTGAGGGTGGAACGGGTGGAAGGGGAAGGGTGGAATGAAGTAAGGGTGGAACGGGTGGAAGCAAGGGTGGAAGAAGTGAGGGTGGAACGGGGGAAGGGTGGAATGAAAGGGTGGAACGGGGGAAGGGTGGAATGAAGTGTGGAACGGGGAAGGCATGAAAGGGTGGAACGGGGGAAGGGTGGAATGAAGTGAGGGTGGAACGGGGAGGGTGGAATGAAGTGTGGAACGGGGGAAGGGTGGAATGAAGTAAGGGTGGAAGGGTGGGAAGTGAGGGTGGAACGGGGGAAGGGTGGAATGAAGTAAGGGTGGAACAGGGGAAGGGTGGAATGAAGTGAGGGTGGAACAGGGGGAAGGGTGGAATGAAGTAAGGGTGGAACGGGGGAAGGGTGGAATGAAGTGAGGGTGGAAACGGGAAGGGTGGAATGAAGTAAGGGTGGAACGGGGGAAGGGTGGAATGAGTGAGGGTGGAACGGGGGAAGGGTGGAATGAAGTGAGGGTGGAACGGGGGAAGGGTGGAATGAAGTAAGGGAAATGAAGTGGAACGGGGAAGGGTGGAATGAAGTGAGGGTGGAACGGGGAGGGTGGAATGAAGTGAGGGTGGAACGGGGGAAGGGTGGAATGAAGTAAGGGTGGGGAGGGTGGAATGAAGTAAAGGGTGAAGGGTGGAATGAAGTAAGGGTGGAACGGGGGAAGGGTGGAATGAAGTAAGGGTGGAACGGGGGAAGGGTGGAATGAAGTAAGGGTGGAACGGGGGAAGGGTGGAATGAAGTAAGGGTGGAACGGGGGAAGGGTGGAATGAAGTGAGGGTGGAACGGGGGAAGGGTGGAATGAAGTGAGGGTGGAACGGGGGAAGGGTGGAATGAAGTGAGGGTGGAACGGGGGAAGGGTGGAATTGAGTGAGGGTGGAACGGGGGAAGGGTGGAATGAAGTGAGGGTGGAACGGGGGAAGGGTGGAATGAAGTGAGGGTGGAACGGGGGAAGGGTGGAATGAAGTGAGGGTGGAACGGGGGAAGGGTGGAATGAAGTGAGGGTGGAACGGGGGAAGGGTGGAATGAAGTGAGGTGGAACGGGTGGGGGGAGTAAGGGTGGAGGGTGGAATGAAGTGAGGGTGGAACGGGGGAAGGGTGGAATGAAGTGAAGGGTGGAAGGGGAAGGGTGGAATGAAGTGAGGGTGGAACGGGGGGAAGGGTGGAATGAAGTGAGGGTGGAACGGGGGAAGGGTGGAATGAAGTAAGGGTGGAACGGGGGAAGGGTGGAATGAAGTGAGGGTGGAACGGGGGAAGGGTGGATGAGTGAGGGTGGAAAGGGGAAGGGTGAATGAAGTGAGGGTGGAACGGGGGAAGGGTGGAATGAAGTGAGGGTGGAACGGGGGAAGGGTGGAATGAAGTAAGGGTGGAACGGGGGAAGGGTGGAATGAAGTGAGGGTGGAACGGGGGAAGGGTGGAATGAAGTAAGGGTGGAACGGGGGAAGGGTGGAATGAAGTGAGGGTGGAACGGGGGAAGGGTGGAATGAAGTGAGGGTGGAACGGGGGAAGGGTGGAATGAAGTGAGGGTGGAACGGGGGAAGGGTGGAATGAAGTAAGGGTGGAACGGGGGAAGGTGGAATGAAGTGAGGGTGGAACGGGGGAAGGTGGAATGAAGTAAGGGTGGAACGGGGGAAGGGTGGAATGAAGTGAGGGTGGAACGGGGGGAAGGGTGGAATGAAGTGAGGGTGGAACGGGGGAAGGGTGGAATGAAGTAAGGGTGGAACGGGGGAAGGGTGGAATGAAGTGAGGGTGGAACGGGGGAAGGGTGGAATGAAGTGAGGGTGGAACGGGGGAAGGGTGGAATGAAGTGAGGGTGGAACGGGGGAAGGGTGGAATGAAGTAAGGGTGGAACGGGGGAAGGGTGGAATGAAGTGAGGGTGGAACGGGGGAAGGGTGGAATGAAGTGAGGGTGGAACGGGGGAAGGGTGGAATGAAGTGAGGGTGGAACGGGGGAAGGGTGGAATGAAGTGAGGGTGGAACGGGGGAAGGGTGGAATGAAGTAAGGGTGGAACGGGGGAAGGGTGGAATGAAGTAAGGGTGGAACGGGGGAAGGGTGGAATGAAGTAAGGGTGGAACGGGGGAAGGGTGGAATGAAGTAAGGGTGGAACGGGGGAAGGGTGGAATGAAGTAAGGGTGGAACGGGGGAAGGGTGGAATAAAGGGTGGAAAATGAAGTGAGGGTGGAACGGGGGAAGGGTGGAATGAAGTAAGGGTGGAACGGGGGAAGGGTGGAATGAAGTAAGGGTGGAACGGGGGAAGGGTGGAATGAAGTGAGGGTGGAACGGGGGAAGGGTGGAATGAAGTGAGGGTGGAACGGGGGAAGGGTGGAATGAAGTAAGGGAAAGGTGGAACGGGGGAAGGGTGGAATGAAGTGAGGGTGGAACGGGGGAAGGGTGGAATGAAGTAAGGGTGGAACGGGGGAAGGGTGGAATGAAGTAAGGGTGGAACGGGGGAAAGGGTGGAACGGGGGAAGGGTGGAATGAAGTGAGGGTGGAACGGGGGAAGGGTGGAATGAAGTAAGGGTGGAAGGGGGAAGGGTGGAATGAAGAGGGTGGAACGGGGGAAG
>JAJSRW010000192.1:0-27500 GCA_022414725.1 Microglena sp. YARC | reverse complement strand
CATATAATAATACAAGCAAGGAGTGACATGTAATAATACAAGCAGTGAGTGACATATAATAATAATGATAATAATGATAATAATAATAATAATAATAATAATAATAATAATAATAATATATAATAATAATAATAATAATAATACAAGCGGTGATTGACATATAATAGCAATTAACGCAGTGAGTGGCACATAATAATACAAGCAGGTAGTTACATATAATAATAATACATGCAGTGAGTGTAATGAATTCAATGTTGGTATACAAACATGAATGAGCTCACAGAGATACACATACATGGGCATTATTGGTCAGTCTAAGATCAGTGCTAATAAAATCAAGTACCATCAGTGCCAATAATAATATATTTATATATGCCCTTAGGGCATAGACCTTACGGGTTTATGCCCTATTTATATGTATGTATATATATATATATATATATATATATATATATATATATATAATATATATATATATTATATATATATATATATATATATATTGTCCGCTGCAATCGTGTTGGTATAACCGAAAGGCTTTCCCTTATCAAACCCACTTCTTCAGGATCTGCTTCTGGGGGCTGTCCTGTACAATTGAGTTGCCCAAGAACCCCTCCACACGCTCAGACCAACAGCTTTAACACCTTGGCGTAGGTGACTTCGCCAGCATTCACCGCCGGGTGGAATACCAGCAAGAGGACTGCAAGTAGCGACAGCGATGTAGCGGCTTGAATACCAGTCTGCTGAGCGACCTTGGCACAGTTCTTTGCCTGACACATGTGCTTCACTGCATGGGCCAGGTTGTCACTTCCTCTTTCTCTGCAATGGAGGCACGAGCTAACCATATTCTGTCCACCGGGTGTGGCTTTCTCCTCCTCCTGCTCCTCCTCTTTGCGGCTGTAGCTACTGGCTGGGACTTTTTGCCAGAAACGAGAAGCATTTTCCCGATAGCCGTCATTCTGGTTAGGTCGCGGTGCACAATGGGAAGGGGGGAAGATACGGGGGGTAGAGCTGTTGAGCGGGCCACTCCTTCCGCTGTTGTTGTAATGCTTCGCCTGCCTCACCTTCGCCGTGGGTGGCGTGACGATGGACTTTTCGGATTTGCCGGGACTCCCACCCTCGCCCTCGTCGGAATCAAGGTCACATAAATGAAGTGCTCGTTTGGCCATGCTTAACAAACAATCGCAAGCTGAATTTATTTGCTGTTGGAATCGACATGTCGAAAAACCACTGCGAACAGAAAGAAGCAGTACTCCGATGTGACTTTACGAAGATAGATTTATGCCCCTGTCGAATCTCGAATCGGGGCGAGTGACCTGTCTACGATGCTGTAGAGTGACCTGTCATTCCTGGTGAACAGGCTGTAAACCCTTCCCATAGACTTCTGCTCATAGACTTTTAACTTGACAGGGGGTGACCAGGGATTCGACCAGGGATTCGACAGGGATTGTACCTCCATTTCGGAACGCGTGGCAGGTTTGAAGTGCTGCGCATACACGTGCCGTTTCCCTACTTCTGGTGCAACGCGCGTAACTCGTGCTTCTTCTTTTCATGGAATTCATGTTATTGCAATTATTTCAGTACCGGAAGACTCGAGTTTCGTGCATGACGTGTGCTCACGGCGTGCAGACGAACGAAAATCCCTACGTCGACGTGGCTTATCATAAGGAAACGGAAAGTGACGGTACAAAATGTTACTAAACCAGTCAGTGTTACTAAGTACAGCGAAGGTGACTAAGCTGTCGGTTGTTATGATAGGCTAGTAGGTTGCGCACAACGTTGAGATATAAGGTCTGGTATACCGGGACCCCCTTCGTGAATTCACGCCGACTTGGCAGCTTCTTTTATTTTCTACTACTAATAATAAACAAATATATGCCTTCCGAGAGCTACAACAGCTCAGCCTGAGGCGAATCCAACAGGCACCTTCTTAGCACACTAGCTCAAGCAAGGGCGTTGCTTAGTCAGGTAAGTGTTTCGCAGTGGGGTTTGACGTTATCAGGAACACTCCGCGGCCTATGTTATTCACGAAGCACAAACGATACGTGTAAACACAATCAAAGGCGCTGAAAAGCCATCCTTCTGTTACACCCGAGACCAATGGACCTCTTTGCACCGTACCGAACCTGGTTGTGGAGTCCTAACGCTAGATCGGCAGCTGCGCTCGATGGCCTGAGATGATTCCCGCTTCATCCCGAACTAACCTGATAGCTGGCTAGACTTGTCGCATATTTTCGCGAATGCGAGAGTGGCAAGGCTTAGGCCAGAGGGACACATCGCACCCGACATCAGTTTGGAGCCTTGTTCGCTCCTCCCCCGCCCGCTGATATTTCAGTTCAGACAAGTATGTGCCCCAAGTTCAGTATGTTGTGTTTGTTAGGCCATGGATGCTGTTCTAAAAATTCCACCGCGCTGTCGCAGTGCTGAGTAGACACGTTCGTGCACGTCCCATCTGTTGTATCGCGCGTTCCGTCTTCTCTTCATGCGTCCCGTCGTATAAATCTATCAGACGCCATTTTTGCTTTTCGAGGTTTTAACTCTTGGTTGATCAGTGCACCTTGATCGAGAAGCTGAGCCGTGGCTTGAGCTCGTGACACATGGACAATTGTTTGTCGTTGGCCATCGCGGGACCAAAGCAACTTGGATTGGTTTGCTCATCCCGTTCGGGCTCCAACTACGGCGAGACAAGCTTGGGGTCCCCAGAACATGGTGACAGGAAAGATATCTAGCAATCTCCCCCCAAGGAAATGAATTGGATACCTGATCTCGTCTGTAATTTTCCTTTGCTCAGTTAGGGACCAATGCAGTGCCCTTCCTTACAGGTTAATTCTCCTCCAACCATGTCGTTGGAAGGTCTTATCCAAGCCTCTAAGCAGCAGCTCCAGCAGTTGACCGAGGTAGGGCATACTGTGTGGGACACCTTTCCGTTCCCCATTTATGAGCAAACTTACTCCTCAAATATCCACAGGCTTCTTCTGATGCACTCACCCTAAAAGGGCTTGATATCCTGTTGCGCAGTATAGCTAGTATACGATAAGACTATCACAGATTTAGTTAGTTCAGAACCTAATTGTCTAATATCACTTGACTGCAGAGTTTGCTGAAGGATATCTATGTCTGTCATTCTGGAGTCAACAGCCTTGGGATTCAGCAGGAGATTCCGAGACATGCTCAGGTGGCAATCGACAGGGCAACCCTTAGGGTCCAGCAGGCCTTCTCTCAAGCTCTGGTGATTGACTTGGACAGCCTTCATCGGTTAGATTCAATTTCATTGAACAGATTGGCAAATGAAAATATGTTTTATGTCTTTTTTGTCTTTTCTTTTTTGGGCATGATGTTCATAAAAAATCATGACTCCGTCTAGCCGCGGGCACATAAGAAGTCGAGTAGGGCTCCAAGAAAAATGTTATCATCATCATCATCATCATCATCATTATCATCATCATCATCATCATCATCATCATCATCATCAACATCACCATCATTTGTTGGGAACGGCAACTAACACTAGTGTTTGAATTTTTTTATAAACTAATATTATTATTGTGTCACAATAATATCAGTTTTTCAAATAAATTCAGAATTCTGGTCAGACGGCTCGTCCGTCTAATATTAGCTAATGTGATTAATATGATTAATGTACTAATATTAACTTACTTAGCCTTTCCCTAATCATTTGTAGTTGCCCCCATGCCGTACCATACCACAACACAGCATACCATACCATACCACACAATAATGTACCGTACCACAACACACCATACCACTGCAGGCCATACCATGCCGCACCTTACCACAACACTTCAGGCCATACCAAACCGTACCATACCACAACACACCATACCATACCTGAACACACCACTTCAGGCTATACCATACCCAACCGTACCAAACCGCCTTACTAATACTACACAATAACAGAACAGAAGTCGCGCATGGTTCCATAACACAAAAAAACATAACAAAGTATCCAATGCAACAATGCACCACGTCCACAAACATGCATCCCTTATTTAGGCATTCTTAAAAGCCCTAGACCCTGAATCCTAGGTCCAAACCCTCTGATACTCCCCCCCCCCCCTCCCTCTGACCCCTCTCTATCACCAGGCCGTCCAAGCTGCTGCCAAGGCCCCCTCACCCTCGTCCCCCCTTCACACACAGACACACACATGCCACAATCTCCATTCTCTGCAAGGTGGCCTTTAATCCCTTTGCCCCCCCCCCCCCCCCCCCCCCCCCTCTGACCCCTCTCCTATCACCAGGGCCGTCCAAGCTGCTGCCCAAGCCCCCTCACCCCCTTCCCTCCCCCCTCGTCCCCCTTCACACACAGACACACAAACATGCCACAATCTCCATTCACTGCAAGGCGGCCTTTAATCCTTTGCCCCCCTCCCCCCCCCCCCTCTGACCCCTCTCCTATCACCAGGCCGTCCAAGCTGCTGCCAAGCCCCCTCACCCCCTTCCCTCCCCCCTTGTCCCCCCTTCACAACACAGACACACAACATGCCACAATCTCCATTCACTGCAAGGCTTAATCCCTTTGCCCCCCTCCCCCCCCCCCCCCCCTCTGACCCTCTCCTATCACCAGGCCCGCCAAGCTGCTGCCCAAGCACCCTCCCCCCCTTCCCTCCTCGTCCCCTTCACACACAGACACACACATGCCACAATCTCCATTCACTGCAAGGCGGCCTTTAATCCCTTTGCCCCCCCCTCCCCCCCCCCCCCTCTAACCCCTCTCCTATCACCAGGCCCGTCAAGCTGCTGCCCAAGCCCCCTCCCCCCCTTCCTCCCCCTCGTCCCTTCACACACAGATACACAAACATGCCACAATCTCCATTCACTGCAAGGCGGCCTTTAATCCCTTTGCCCCCCCCCCCCCCCCCCCCCCTCTAACCCTCTCCTATCACCATGCCGTCCAAGCTGCTGCCCAAGCCCTCCCCCCCCTTCCCTCCCCTCGTCCCCCCTTCACACACAGACACAACATGCCACAATCTCCATTCACTGCAAGGCGGCCTTTAATCCTTTGCCCCCCTCCCCCCCCCCCCCTTGACCCTCTCCTATCACCAGTCCGCCAGCTGCTGCCCAAGCCCCTCCCCCCCTTCCCTCCCCCTCGTCCCCCTTCACACACAGACACACACATGACAATCTCCATTCACTGCAAGGTGGCCTTTAATCCTTTGCCCCCCCCCCCCCCCCCCCCCCTCTGACCCTCTCCTATCACCAGGCCGTCCAAGCTGCTGCCCAAGCCCCCTCCCCCCCTCCCCCCCCTCGTCCCCCTTCAACAGGACATCACAAACATCCAACAATCTCCATTCACTGCAAGGCGCCTTTATCCCTTTGCCCTCCTCTGCCCTCTTATCACCGCGTCAAGCTGCTGCCAAGCCCCCTCACTCCCTTCCCTCTTCGCCCTTCCACCACAGACACACACATGCCAATCCATTCACTGCAAGGCGGCCTTTAATCCTTTGCCAGCCCTTCAAACAGTCTCTCCGCCCCCCCTTCAAGCCCCCTCACCCTCGCCCCCTTCGTCCACCCGTCCACACTGCAACTTTAATCCTTTGCCCCCCCGCCCCCCCCCCCCTCCCCCCCCCTGACCCTCTCCCACCAGGCTGTCCAACACCCTTCCCTCCTGTCCCCCTTCACACATCTTTGCCCTTCAGACACAAACTGCCACAATCTCCATTCACTGCAAGGCGGCCTTTAATCCCTTTGCCCCCCCCCCCCCCCCCCTCTGACCTCCCTCTCCTATCACCAGGCCGTCCAACGGCTGGCTGACAGCCTCCCGCCCCTTCCTCAACCCCTCGTCCCTTCACACACAGACACACACATGCCACAATCTCCATTCTCTGCAGGCGGCCTTAATCCTTTCCCCCCCCCCCCCCACCCGATCTCTGTCCCCCCTGTCCTTCACACACAGACCCCATAATCTCCATTCACTGCAAGGTGGCCTTTGCCCCTTCGTCCCCCCCCCCCGCCTCTGACCCTCTCCTTCACCACCGCCAAGCTGCTGCACAAGACCCCTCCCCCCCCTTCCCTCACCCCCTCGTGCCAACCCCCTTCACACACAGACACACACATGCCACAATCTCCATTACTGCAAGGGGGGGGCGGGCCCCCCTTAATCCTTTGCCCCCCCCCCCCCCCCCCCCCCCTCTGACCCTCTCCTATCACCAGGCCGTCCAAGCTGCTGCCCCAGCCCCTCCTCTCACTCCTGTCCGGCCCTTTCACACATGCAGACACACAAACATGCCACAATCCCCTTATCCCTTTGCCCCCCCTGCCCCCCCCCCCCTCGTGACCCCTCCTCTCATCTCCATCGAAACCGTCAAAGCTTGCCAAGCTCATTTTTTCACTCCCCTGCATGATTCTTCTCATACATCTTTCACTGCCGTCAGTGCTGCCAAGCCCTCCCCCTCCCCCCCCTTCCACACAAGGGCGCACTGCCTTAATTCCTTGCCCCCCTGGCTCCTCCCCCGACTCCACATCACACCAGACCACACATGCCACAACTTCGCATTACTGCAAGGCGGCCTTTAACTCCCTTTGGCCGATCTATCCCCCCCCCCCCCCTCCTGCAACCACCTCCCCCCCCCCTTCCCTCCCCCTCGTCCCCCTTCACACACAGACACACAACATGCCACAATCTCCATTCACTGCAAGGCGGCCTTTAATCCTTTGCCCCCCTACCTCCGCCCCCCCCCTCTGACCTCTCCTATCACCAGGCCGTCCAAGCTGCTGCAAGCCCCCTCCCCCCCCTTTCCCTCCCCCCTCGTACCCCCCTTCACACACAGACACACACACATCAATCTCCTTCACTGCAAGGCGGCCTTCTAATCCTTTGCCCCCCTCCCCCCCCCCCTCTTGACCCCTCTCCTATACGCGACTCTGCAAAGCTGCTGGCCAGACAGACCCCTCCCCCCCCTTTCCCTCCCCCTCGTCCCCTTCACACACAAACAGACACACAACATGCCACAATCTCCATTATCACTGCAAGGCGGCCTTTTATGCCCTTTGCCCCCCTCCCCCCCCCCCCCCTCTGACCCTCTCCTATCACCAGCCTGCCGTCCAAAGCTGCTGCCCAAGCCCCTCCTCCCCCCCCTTCCCTCCCCAGCCTCGTCCCCCCTTCACACACAGACACAACACATGCCACAATCTCCATTCACTGCAAGGCGGCCTTTAACCCTTTTGTCCCCCCCTCGCCTTCCTGCAAAGCCCCCCCCACAACAGCCACAATTCCCAGATCCCCCCCCCCCCCCCCCCTCTGACCCCTCTCCTATCAGGCGCCAAGTGCTGCCAAGCCCCTCCCCCGCCGTCCAAGACACACACTGCTGCCCAAGCCCCCTCCCCCAAGCTGCTGCGGCCCTCCCCTCCCCCTCGTCCCCCCTTCACACACAGACACACAACAAGTGCCACAATCTCCATTCACTGCAAGGCGGCCTTTAATCCCTTGCCCCCCTTCAACCCCCCCCCCCCCTCTGACCCTCTCCTATCACCAGGCCGCCAAGCTGCTGCCCAAGCCCCCTCCCCCCTTTCCTCACCTCGTCCCCCCTTCACACACAGACACACACATGCCACAATCTCCATTCACTGCAAGGTGGCCTTTAATTCCCTTTGCCCCCCCCCCCCCCCCCCCCCCCCCCCCCTCTGACCCCTCTCTTATCACCAGGCCGCCCGTTTCCAAGCTGCTGACACCAAGCCTTCCCCTGCCCCCCCCCCCCCCCCCTCCTCTCCCGCTCAGTCCCCCCTTCACACACAGACACACAAACATGCCACAATCTCCATTCACTGCAAGGCGGCCTTTAAATCCTTTGCTTTGCCCCCCTTCCCCCCCCCCCCCTCTGACCCCTCTCCTATCACCAGGGCCGCCAAGCTGCTGCCCAAGCCCCCTCCCTTCCCTCCCCCCTCGTTCCCCCCTTCACACACAGACACACACATGCCACAATCTCCATTCACCAAGGTGGCCTTTAATCCCCCCCTTTGCCCCCCCCCCCCCCCCCTCTGACCCCTCTCCTATCACCAGGCCGTCCAAGCTGCTGCCCAAGCCCCCCTCCCCCCCTTCCCTCCCCCTCGTCCCCCCTTCACACACAGACACACAAACATGCCACAATCTCCATTCACTGCAAGGGCGGCCTTTAAATCCCTTTGCCCCCCCCCCCCCCCCCCCCCTCTGACCCCTCTCCTATCACCAGGCCGTCCAAGCTGCTGCCCAAGCCCCTCACCCCCCTTCCCTCACCCCTCGTCCCCCCTTCACACAACAGACACACACATGCCACAATCTCCATTCACTGCAAGGCGGCCTTTAATCCCTTTGCCCCCCCCCCCCCCCCCCCCCCCCTCTGACCCCTCTCCTATCACCAGGCCGCCAAGCTGCTGCCCAAGCCCCCTCAACCCCCCTTCCCTCCCCCCTCGTCCCTCTTCACACACAGACCAACATGCCACAATCTCCATTCACTGCAAGGTGGCCTTTAATCCCTTTGCCCCCCCCCCCCCCCCCCCCCCCCCCCCCCCCTCTGACCCCTCTCCTATCACCAGGCGTCCAAGCTGCTGCCCAAGCCCCCTCCCCCCTTCCCTCACCCCTCGTCCCCCCTTCACACACAGACACACAACCATGCCACAATCTCCATTCACTGCAAGGCGGCCTTTAATCCCTTTGCCCCCCCCTCCCCCCCCCCCTCTGACCCCTCTCCTATCACCAGGCCGCCAAGCTGCTGCCCAAGCCCCCTCACCCCCCTTCCCTCGCCCCCTCGTCCCCCTTCACACACAGACACACACATGCCACAATCTCCATTCACTGCAAGGCGGCCTTTAATCCCTTTGCCCCCCCCTCCCCCCCCCCCCCCCCCCCTCTGACCCTCTCCTATCAACCAGGCCGTCAAGCTGCTGCCCAAGCCCCCTCCCCTTCCTCCCCCCTCGTCCCCCCTTCACACACAGACACACACATGCCACAATCTCCATTCACTGCAAGGCGGCCTTTAATCCCTTTGCCCCCCTCCCCCCCCCCCCCCTCTGACCCCTCTCCTATCACCAGGCCGCCAAAGCTGCTGCCCAAGCCCCCTCCCCCCCTTCCCCTCCCCCTCGTCCCCCCTTCACACACAGACACACACATGCCACATCTCCATTCACTGCAAGGTGGCCTTTACCCCCCTTGCCCCCTCCCCCCCCCCCTCTGACCCTCTCCTATCACCAGGCCGTCCAAGCTGCTGCAAGCCAAGCCCCCCTCCCCCCCCTTCCCTGCCCCCCCTTCCCGTCCCCCCCTTCACACACAGACACACAAACATGCCACAATCTCCATTCACTGCAAGGTGGCCTTTAATTCCCTTTGCCCCCTGCCCCCCCCCCCCCCCCCTCTGACCCTCTCCTATCACCAGGCCGTCCAAGCTGCTGCCCAAGCCCCCTCCCCCCCCTTCCCTCACCCCTCGTCCCCCTTCACACACAGACACACACATGCCACAATCTCCATTCACTGCAAGGCGGCCTTTAATCCCTTTGCCCCCCCTTCCCCCCCCCCCCCCCCCCCCCCCTCTGACCCCTCTCCTATCACCAGGCCCGCCAAGCTGCTGCCCAAGCCCCCTCACCCCCTTCCCTCACCCCTCGTCCCCCCTTCACACACAGACACACAAACATGCCACAATCTCCATTCACTGCAAGGTGGCCTTTAATCCCTTTGCCCCCCCTCCCCCCCCCCCCCCCCTGACCCCTCTCCTATCACCAGGCCGTCCAAGCTGCTGCCCAAGCCCCCTCACCCCCCTTCCCTCACCCCTCGTCCCCCTTCACACAGAGACACACACATGCCACAATCTCCATTCACTGCAAGGCGGCCTTTAATCCCTTTGCCCCCCCCCCTCCCCCCCCCCCCCCCGCTGACCCCTCTCCTATCACCAGGCCGCCAAGCTGCTGCCCAAAGCCCCCTCCCCCCCCCTTCCCTCCCCCTCGTCCCCCCTTCACACACAGACACACACATGCCACAATCTCCATTCACTGCAAGGTGGCCTTTAATCTCTTTGCCCCCCCCCCCCCCCCCCCCTCCCCCCCCCCCTCTGACCCCTCTCCTATCACCAGGCCGTCCAAGCTGCTGCCCAAGCCCCCTCCCCCCCTTCCCTCACCCCTCGTCCCCCTTCACACAGAGACACACACATGCCACAATCTCCATTCACTGCAAGGCGGCCTTTAATCCCTTTGCCCCCCCTTCCCCCCCCCCCCCCCCCCCCCCCCCTCTGACCCCTCTCCTATCACCAGGCTGCCAAGCTGCTGCCCAAGCCCCCTCCCCCCCCTTCCCTCACCCCTCGTCCCCCCTTCACACACAGACACACAAACATGCCACAATCTCCATTCACTGCAAGGCGGCCTTTAATTCCTTTGCCCCCCCCCCCCCCCCCCCCCCCCCCCCCCCCCCCCTCTGACCCCTCTCCTATCACCAGGCCGCCCAAGCTGCTGCCCAAGCCCCGTCCCGAAAGTCTCAGACGGCCAAGCCCCAGGTCAGCAGGGCACCCCTCTCCACAAGCAATCCCTTTGACCCCGGCCTGGATGGCAACCTTGGGTGGAGTCCTTTGGAACTGGATAGCGATACCCAGGACAGGGACACATGCAAGGGATGGGGGGGTCCTAGATCCCAGGATGGGAGGCATGCGGCAGAAAAAGGGTTAAAAACCTCGGATGTGTTATACGAGCAGGTTGAGGATATCATGACTGTGGAGCACAGCCTACAGGTCAGTGAATCAGTCACCCACCACCAATCCCACCACCACACAAACAAACACACACTCCCTGACCTTCCCCCCAACCCCACCCGCAACCCCCCCCCCCCACACACACACACACATACATGCATACAGTCCCTGATCTACGAGCGGGTTGAGGATATCATGACTGTGGAGCACAGCCTACAGGTCAGTGAATCACCCATGATGACATAAATCGCATGTGGGTGGGGGGTGGGGGGGAGGGAAGTGCACCGACCTGGCCCAAGTAATTCAACTGCACAGAGAGAGGCATGACAGCCTACAGGTCAGTTAATCAGCCACAAGATGCCGGTAGAACATGCCGGTCAGTATTCCGATATCTACGAGCGGGTTGAGGATATCATGACGGTGGAGCACAGCCTACAGGTCAGTGAATCACCCATGATGACATAAATCGCATGTGGGTGGGGGGTGGGGGGGGGGGGGGGAAGTGCACCGACCTGGCCCAAGTAATTCAACTGCACAGAGAGAGGCATGACAGCCGACAGGTCAGTTAATCAGCCACAAGATGGCGGTAGAACATGCCGGTCAGTATTCCGGTATCTACGAGCGGGTTGAGGATATGATGACGGTGGAGCACAGCCTACAGGTCGGTGAAGCAGCCACAAGTAGGGAATGGCAACTTATATTAGTGTTTGAACAACTAATATTAACTAATACGATTACAGTGTGTAAATATATATTAGTTTTTCAAATAAATACAAATGTCTGGTGGTAGAACATGCCGGTCGGTTTTCCGGTATTGGGGTATTTTCAGGTCGGTATACCGGAGCCCCAAAATCCCACCGTCGATTTGGGCGGAACTTTCTGCGAGTCCCTTCTGGCATGCATCGACTAGTTCTGAGGGCAAGTTCCGGTTAGACCAGTTGCAGCAGCCATGATGACATAAATCAGTTCCCTGCTTCTGTCTCTCTCTGTGTTCTGCCTCATGGTTTAAGAGAGAGAGAGAGAGAGAGAGAGAGAGAGAGAGAGAGAGAGAGAGTCCTGCCTCATGGTGCACAGTGGGATTCAATTATGTCCCACACGGTGAACGGTGGTAAACAACTAAGTTGCTGTCTCTGTCCACCACTCGCGACCTATATAAATATGCTGGCAGAGCCAGCAAATATTTGTGTGGCCTACCTATTTGCGGAAAGAGGCAGCAAATGTAAGTCAAGGTAAGTGTGGGTTTTACACACTTTGGTGGTTGGCCCCAGTGCAAGCAAACGTGCTGGCTCCCTCAACCTCACACCTCGTACTAAGGCGTACTATTAATTTGTATTTTATCCACACTTGTAAATTGGGCTTGCGATTGGGGCAAAGTAAAATGTGGCAATGCCGTTAAATGGACAAGCTTGCTGCCTCTGTCTCCGCCTGTGTCTACCACTCGCTCCAACAAGCACACGCCACTATCATCCCCCCCCCCCCATGTCCGCTTGCCGTCACCTACTGCCCACCCACCTGACACCCACCCACCTGTATGTATCTTACAGTCCAGGGGTAGGCCAAATAGGCTAAAGGGACTTGCCTAACCGTGACAGGAAGGGCTAAAAAGAAAAGGCATTGATGAACTGAACCCTGAGTTCATGCTACAGTGATCATTCAATGTTCCAATTATAATTCAATCGTCATCCCACCTGACAACAACCCAAGCACCTGACAACCACCCACCCACCCACCTGACAACCACCAACAACCTGACAACTACCTACCCACCTGACAACCACCAACAACCTGGCAACCACCCACCCACCTGACAACCACCAACAAACTGACAACCAACAACAACAATCTGACAACCACCAACAACCTGGCAACCACCCAACCATCTGACAACAACCAACAACAAACTGTCAACCACCAACAACCTGGCAACCACCCACCCATCTGACAACCAACAACAACTAACTGACAACCAACAACAACAAACTTACAACCAACAACAACCTGGCAACCACCCACCCACCTGACAACCAACAACAACAAACTGACAACCAACAACAACCTGGCAACCGCCCACCCACATGACAACCACCAACAACAAACTGACAACCACCAACAACCTGGCAACCACCCACCCACATGACAACCACCAACAACAAGCTGACAACCACCAACAAACTGGCAACCACCGACCCACCTGACAACCACCAACAACATGACCACCACCCACCCACCCACCTGCTTCCTCAGGCCCTCCAAGAATCTCTAGACAAGTTCAAGTCCAAGGCTATCAGCAGCTCCTCAGCTCCATATGGATCAAGCCTGGTGCAAGATCACGCCCTGCCCTGCCCTGCCAGTGAATCTCATCTATTGACAGAAGACGTGCAGAGTGAGAAAAGAACAAACCAACCTCAGGGTACCGATGTGCCCCAGCAGAGCCAGCAGTCAGCTAGATATGATCAGCAGCACGAGCACTCACCAAATACGTATGGGCAGCAGCAAGGCCAACCTCAGACTGCCGATGTGCCCCAGCATAGCCCGCAGGCAGCTACATATGAGCAGCAATATGACCACTCACCAAGTTCGTATGGGCAGCAGCAAGGCCAACCCCAGACTGCCGATGTGCCCCAGCAGAACCAGCTAGTGGGAGACACCCAGAGACAGGGGATGTCTGCAGCTAGATATGAGCAGCAATATGAGCACTCACCAAGTGCGCATGGGCAGCAGCAAGGCCAACCTCAGACTGCCGATGTGCCCCAGCAGAGCCAGCAGGCAGCTAGATATAAGCAGCAGCACGGGCAGTCACCAAGTGCATATGGGCAGCAGCAAGGCCAACCTCAGACTGTCCATGTGCCCCAGCAGAAACAACAGGCAGCTAGATATAAGCAGCAGCATGAGCACTCACCAAGTGAATATGGACGGTGGCAAAACCAACCTAAGACTGCAAATGTGCCCCAGCAGGCAGCTAGATATGAGCAGCAACAGGACCAGTCCCCTAGTGCATATGGACGGTGGCAAAGCCAACCTCAGACTGCAAATGTGCCCCAGCAGGCAGCTAGATATGAGCAGCAACAGGACCAGTCCCCTAGTGCATATGGACGGTGGCAAAGCCAACCTCAGACTGCAAATGTGCCCCAGCAGGCAGCTAGATATGAGCAGCAACACGATCAGTCCCCTAGCGTATATGGACGGTGGCAAAACCAACCTCAGACTGCAAATGTGCCCCAGAATAGCGAGCAGGCAGCTAGATATGAGCCGCAACAGGACCAGTCCACTAGTGAATATGGACGGTGGCAAAATCAACCTCAGACTACTTATGTGCCCCAGCATATCCAGCAGGCAGCTAGATATGAGCAGCAGCACGAGCACTCACCAAGTGCATATGGACGGTGGCAAAACCAACCTCAGACTGCTGATGTGCCCCAGCATAGCGAGCAGGCAGCTAGATATGAGCAGCAGCACGAGCACTCACCAAGTGCGTATGGACGGTGGCAAAATCAACCTCAGGCTGCTGATGTGCCCCAGCATAGCCAGCAGGCAGCTAGATATGAGCAGCAACAGGACCAGTCCCCTAGCGCATATGCACGGTGGAAAAATCAACCTCAGACTACCGATGTGCCCCAGCAGCCCCAACGGGCAGCTAGATATGAGCAGCAACACGACCAGTCCCCCAATGCATATGAACGGTGGCAAAACCAACCTCAGGCTGCTGATGTGGTCCAGCAGAGCCAGCAAGCAGCCAGATACGAGCAGCAGCGCGACCAGTCGTCAAGAAAGGAGGAGCAACAGCAAAGCCATAATCTACAGACTCCACAACCAGCTAGCTTCAACACAGCTCCCACCAACACCCTCCATCAACCAGCTCCCCGTCCCAGGCAATTTGGCTGCTCGCCGTCTTCGGCAGTAAATTTTTTGAAAACTGAACGGATCAAACAGATCATCCATGGGCGCAGCCATTGGGGAATGCTTGTGCTTCAATAAACTTAAACTTGGATTTGGTTTCATGGCTCCAGCCAACAATTTGGCTGCTCGCTGTCTCTGACAGTAACATAAGCGATTAAAATCAAAGCATTTCCTTGTCCATGCTGTAATAATAACTAAGTACGAAGGTGCCATCCTTCGTTGGTTGATCATTTGACTAAACCGAAGATGGTGCTGGGTTCGAATCCCTACGGGTGCGCTTTAGTGTTTGCGGTTATAAGATCGATCAACCTGTCATTCCGTCAATCATTACCGGTACCTGAAAACATTTTGTATTATCGCATGTGAGAAGCATGTTCAACTCACTTGCATTCAGACTTGTCGTCAAAACGTGCAGTATTACTATGATTTTTTCATATATTTGAATTGATTTTGAATTGTAACATGGTTTTCGGCCAACTCTGGGCTACTCACCGACTTCCAATCCCAGGTCACCCCCTGCGATACGCATGGAAACCAGGGAGAATACTAAGCGGATTACACAGTTAAAAAACTTTTCCAGGTCATATGTATTTGAATTGCCTGCATACGGTATGAGAACGGTATTATGCAACTGTATGTTTATATGTTGTTACAGTCCAGGGGCAGGCCAAATAGGGACTTTACCAACCATGATATCAGGAGGGGCTAAACGAACAATCAACTGATGAAATGAACCCCAACCAATTGTTTGAAGGATGGGGACCCTGCCGTCGTGCCACAGGGATAATTTAATCCTACGATTATAATTTAATCATCATCCCAAATGCGAGGATACTTTAATTGTACTCCTATCAGATTTAACATTCAAACTGTGAGCTCGAAGACGTATTCTTCCTATGAATTTGTACTTGTAAGTCTCCAGTACAGTATTATTTAGCTTGAACTTGAACTTGGTAACATAGGTTCAGCCAGCAATTCCAGTATTATGTCTCCAGTGCAGTATTATTGAGCTAATATATATTTTAGTGTGTTTCACTATGATTAGAATCGTCGAATTAAATTACCACTGTACCACGGGCTCAGGGCCCATCGGTAAAACGATTGTCTAGGGCTCAGTTCATCAGTGCTTTTTCGTTTTAGCCCCTCCTGATATCATGGCTGGGCAAGTCCCTTCAGCATATTTGGCTACCCCTGGACTGTAAAAACAACAACAACCATTTGAACTGAATTCTCCGTGTCGCTGGTTTGTGTCGGGACACCCGCCTCCTGGGGTGAAAATCCTTTCACTACTTAAAAACAAATGCATACTTCCTGTATATGACCATGTCTTGTTGCACGTGGCAGTGTGCCTCCACACCAAACAATTGACGGACTGAACTGCTGCGACCTTGACATGTCAGAATAACATACAGTAGTATAAACATAATGTCTGAATAACATACCGTAGTACAAATAACATGTAATATCTCAGTCCACCCCGAGGTTTCTCGGTGTGGTATCACATTGACCGAGTAGCAGAGCATTGTGCGTAGGAGCCGGCCCTGGGTACACCTTTGTAAGCCTTATCACGAGGCGTGAGGTTAAGGGGGCCAGCCCGTTTGCATGCACTGGGGCCAAACACTCACAATAGTATAACAATAGCAGAAGTGTTAAGAAATTTAAGAAAAACTTGAACTTGGTTACATAGCTCTAGCCAGCAATTTGGCTGCTCGCCGTCTTCAGCAGTAAAATTAATTACCAGGAAAAATATAATCAGAATCAAAATCAATCAAAAATCCAAGCTTTCTTATCAAAAAAACATGTGTGGCCAGAATCTTCTTCACAGCAGTCTACTGTCTTAACATAAGTGTGTCTCAACATTTTCTCCAGGATACCTGACAGGAGTTTGAAGCATGCTTGATGAATGGATAAATCATCAAGCCGGACCAACCACTGGACAACAATACATGAAGACAGAAAGATGGTAGAAGTGTTGGTGGTTGGCCCCAGGGCAAGCAAACGAGCTGGCCCCCCTCAACCGCATGCCTAGTAATAAGAAATGTATTCATTTATTTGGCACAAGTATGGGACCACGGAATAAAGTTCGGGAAGTAAAAGACTATCGACCAACGTTTAGAGAAAGGAACGGAGATAAGGAACGAATCCTTTTTTGGTAACTGAAAGGATCCTGTCTAATCCGCTTAGTATGCTCCCTGCTTTCCGTGGGTTTCGCATGGGGGGACTTGTAGTTGAAAGACAGTGAGCAGCCCAGAGTTGGCTGAAAACCATGTAACAAACTGAATCCTGTCTAATCCGCTTAGTATGCTCCCTGCTTTCTGTGTGTATCGCAGGGAGGGACTTGAAAGACGGTGAGCAGCCCAGAGTTGGCTGTAAACCATGTAACAAACAAAATCCTGTCTGATCCGTTTAGTATGCTCCCTGGTTTCCGTGGGCATCGCACGGGGGGACTTGGAATTGAAAGACGGTGGGCAGCCCAGATTTAGCTGGAAAACATGTAACAATCCAAATCCGGCCTAAGTCCGCACTTGAAGAAACAACTGTCAGCAAAACTTGGACCGGTAGTTCTCATGGACATGAACACCAAGCTGTTTGACACCAACACCAGGCTTTGTGACATCAACACCAGGCGTGTTGGCATCAACACACGCCAGCAGGCTAGCTTCATAGTGATGAAGCAGACATTAGCCTGATGTGTCACCGACTAGTGACTAGTCTTATGAAGCAGACAATACCCGTATGTGTTGCTAAGCAGTGACTACTGTGATGAAGCAGACACCGGCCAGATGAAGTAGACACCAAGCAGTAACTAAGCTGATGAAGCAGATAACAGCCGGATGTGTTGCTAAGCAGTGACTTATATGATGAAGCAGACACCAGACTGATGTGCCATGAAGCAGTGTGACTAAGATGATGAAGCAGACAACACCCGGATGTGTTGCCAAGCAGTGACTTATCTGATGAACAAAACACCGGCCAGATGAAGTAGACTCCAAGTAGTGACTAAGCTGTTGAAGCGGACACCAAGCAGTGACTAACATGGTGGGATGAGATGGTGGAGATGAAGACCCAGCTCCTGTTCTGCACAGGAAGACACAGGAAGACACAGCTCCACAGGAAGACCAGGAAGACACAGCTCCAGGTCTACCTGTCTAGTAGACAGTGAGGTAGACAGTACGGAAGACAGTACTGTCTGATAGGGAAGTTCCGGCTACGTAGCGTAAAGAGAGCCACAGTCCCCAGTAGCTACATCGTAACACGAGTCTATGTCACTCATCTCTCACCGATCATAGGCAGCAGCGTCTACCTCAGCTTGGGAACGATCTCATTCACAGCCGGAACCATGGCAGCACCCATGCAGGATGCATGCTCCGGGGTGTAGCTGTGGGTGGGTGGGTGGGTGGGGGTAGGGGGGGGAGGGCAGGGGGGAGGGGGGATGGGAGGGTGCGAGGGTGGAGCAGCAGCAGCAGCAGCAGCTCCAGGTCCACCTGTCTAACCGAGCTTGGGAACAATCTCATTCACAGCCGTCAACATAGCGGCACCCACGCAGGATGCATGCTCTGGGGTGTGGCCATGAATGGGCGGGTGGGAGGGGAGGGTGGGAGGGTGGAGAAGCAGCCATGTAGCCGTGGATGCGAGGGTGGAGCAGCAGAAGGAGCAGCAGCTCCAGGTCCACCAGTCTACCCAAGCTTGGGAACGATCTCATTCACAGCCGTCAACATAGCGGCACCCAGGCGAGATGCACGCTCTGGGGTGCTGCCATGGATGGGAGGGTGGGAGGATGGGAGGGTGGAGAAGCAGCCATGTAGCCGTGGATGCGAGGCTTGAGCAGCAGAAGCAGCAGCAGCTCCAGGTCCACCAGTCTACCTGAGCTTGGGAACAATCTCATTCACAGCTGTCAACATAGCGGCACCCACGCAGGATGCATGCTCTGGGGTGCTGCCATGGATGGGAGAATGCAGCAGCAGCAGCAGTAGATGCAGCAGCAGATCCAGGTCCACCTGTCTACCTCAGCTTGGGAACGATCTCATTCACAGCCGTCAACATAGCGGCACCCAGGCGAGATGCACGCTCTGGGGTATATCCATGGATGGGATCTGGTAGCTCCTCACAGTCTTTGAAGGGCATCTGCAAGCGTGTGTGTGTGGGGGTGGGTGGGTGGGGGTGGGGGTAGGCAGGCAGGCAGGTAGTAAGGTAGTTAGGTAAGTAGAAAGCTTGACGGTGGGTGGGTGGGTAGGTGGGTAGGCAGGCAGCTAGGTAAGTAGGTATGAAGAAAGCTTGATTGTGGGTGGGTGGGTAGTTAAGTAGGTGGGTAGGCAGGCAGGCAGGCAGGCAGGTATGTAGGAAAGTGGAAAGCTTGAAAGTGGGTGGGTGGGTGGGTGGGTGAGTGGGTAGTTAGGTAGGTGGTAGGCAGGCAGGTAGGCAGGAAGGTGGGCGTACATACAGGCAAATGTGCAGATAGGCTTGGCTGCAGAGGCTTTCCCTCCCACAAGCACCTCTAGAGACATGGACATGCAGTCAAACTGCTGTCCAATCTGCTCTTCACCACCACACCACACCACACCACACACCATCACCACCAAAGAAGCTTTCACTACGTACCTCTAGCGTCATGGCCATGCAGTCAAACTGCTGCCCAATCTGCTTGCTGCAAAGTGCCAAGTTGGCCTTGCCAGGGGACGACTTTCCGTATCCATGCTGCAAACATAAGAAGACGACACATCGTGTGAGCGTCACCATTTACACATCCATGGCAACAGCATGAATAGGGTTGTCAAGTACAATATCGTATATATATATATATATATATATATATATATATATATATATATATATATATATATATACATATAAATAAATAAATAAATAAATAGTACACCTTATTACGAGGCGCGAGGTTGATAGGGCCAGCCCGTTTGCTTGCACTGGGACCAACCACCAATGAGCATGGAGATACATTTGAGTAAGCAGAGCAAACACGGCGAGCAGTGCGAGTGAACCAAACAAAGATGAGCGGTTCATGAGATGAAAAACAAGGGCAGTTGGCTTGGCACCAGAGAACACGGTGAGCAGTGCTAGTGAGCCTAACAAAGATGAGTGATTCATGAGGTGCTCGTGTTTTTAAGACCTTACCTAAGTGTAGGAAGATACATTTACGTAATCTCACTACCTAGTTTCTTGCTTAAATAGGCTCATTACTCTTCTATACCATGGTTGGAAGATCTCCCTGGCTGTGTGGAATGGATTTGTTGTGGGCCAATGATGGCCTCCCTATGACAATGTAATGTATGCAATGTATGACTAATGATAAGTTGATAGAAGTACAGGATCTGAGCATGTTGTAACCAGCGAAATATAAACAGTTATTTGTCTTTTTAGCCCCTCCTAATTCCAAGGTTGGGCAAGTTTATATAGCATCTTTGGCTACCCCCTGGACTGTCAAAACAAAATTAACCATCACTCTTGGTGGTTGGTCCCAGTGCAAGCAAACAGGCTGGCCCCCTGAACCTCACGCCTTGTAATAAGACGTTCTATTGATTTTTTTTGAATCACCTCCACACAAATGAGCAGGGGTATCAATGTTGTACTGGTCCCCAAGATCATCGGGCAATATCGTCTCTCTCTCTCTATATATATATACACAATGTCGTACTTTACACACGAGAAAGTCATGTCCATGAAAAAGCCACGTCATGAAACAGCAATGTCCACGAAGAAGCCATGTCAATAAAAAAGTCATGTCCATGAAATCCAAGGCCATGAAACAGCCATGCCCATGAAAAAGTCATGCGCACGAAGAAGCCATGTACGTGAGATAGTCATGTCCATGAGAAATCCATGTCCATGAAAAATCCATGAGCACGAAGTAGATATGGGCATAAGAAAGCTATGTCCATGAAAAAGTCATGCGCACGAAGAAGCTATGTCCATGAAAAAGTCATGCGCACGAAGACGCCATGTCCATGAAAAAGTCATGCGCACGAAGACGCCATGTCCATGAAAAAGTCATGCGCACGAAGACGCCATGTCCATGAAAAAGTCATGCGCACGAAGAAGCTATGTCTAAGAAAAAGTCATGCGCACGAAGAAGCCATGTCCATGAAAAAGTCATGCGCACGAAGAAGCCATGTCCATGAAAAAGTCATGCGCACGAAGAAGCAATGTCCGTGAAAAAGTCATGCGCACGAAGAAGCCATGTCCATGAAAAAGTCATGCGCACGAAGAAGCCTTGTCCGTGAGATAGTCATGGCAATGAAAAATCCATTTCCATGAAAAATCCAAAAGCATTGTAGACATGGACATAAGAAAGCTATGTCTAAGAAAAAGTCATGCGCACAAAGAAGCTATGGACATGAGACAGCTATGCCCTTAAGAATGCTATTATCACATGACATTGTCATCGACAGACCATATTTGGCCCAAGACAAGCCCGCCCCACAACATCCAAGAGGGGTCTTTCATCAAATACTTAGAAAAAGAAAGGCAATATTGCAGCAAGCAAGCGTTATAATCAGCACACATTCCATATGATAAAAATGATGCCCATCCTTACCGTTATTTGGAACTCAGGGCTCGCCCTCATAAAGGCTTCACAGAAGAAATCCTCCAGGTTCTGAAGGCGGGGTGTGTACCTATGTGATGCAGGGTTTAGGGTTTAGGGTTTGTTGTGCCTTAGTGACGCAGGTTTAGGGTTTGGTGTACTTTTTTAATTTCATATTTATGTAGGCCAGTTTGAGTAGCTACTTGGACTACTCAAGCCTGATTTCAGGTTTGTTGCGAAGCCATCGCATGGTGGGGAGCGCGCGGCGCGGAGCCCGGGGAGTTCGGGGGGGGTTCATGCGTTACCATGCAACGACGGAATAGCTAAGCAGTGGCGACCTGTCGTCGAAAAAAAATCTGACAGGATTCAACAGAGGATTGATAACGTAATTCAGAATGAGACCACGTACGTCCCTTTTCAACCTCTTGTCCCTTCTGACCCTCATTTCCCTTCCGGCCCTCATGCACCAAGTATTTGTCTCTGTTCACCCTCATGCATCAAATACTTGTAGGGAACGGAAACTAATATTAACTAATATTATTAAAGTGTCAAATAATATTAGTTTTTCAAATAAATCAAAATCCTGGTGAGACGGCTCGTCGGTCTAATATTATCTAACATCCACTTATACTATTCATTCACTCATATTAATTAACTTAGCATTTCCCTTAATACTTGTCCCTGTTCACCCTCATGTTTGCTCTGTCCTTTCAGGGTCTTAACGGCATTTGGCAGCTGATGTTCCAAGATTCCGGGCCAGAGACACCTACCCAGGAATGCCCTCATTGCAAGCTACAAACGTGTGCGGCAATTCCTCATCAGCATGCACGTCCACAAGCATATCAACACCAGTATACTGCATGGCTTGTAGGGCATGGTACACCTGGAGAGACAGAGCATGGGCCGACATCAGCCAGACGTGAGTGAGTATGTGTATGGGCATGGTACATGTGGAGAGAGAGAGAGCATGGGCAGAAACCAGCAAAACGTGAATGAGTATATATATGTGCATAGTACATGCAGAGAGAGAGCATGGGCAGACATCAGCAAACATGAGTGAGTACATGTATGGCATGGTAACCTGGAGAGAAAGCACGAGGAGACATCAGTAACATGAAGTGAGGGTGGAACGGGGAAGGGTGGAGAATGAAGTAAGGGGGAACGGGGGAAGGGTGGAATGAAGTAAGGGTGGAAACACGGGTGAAATGAAGTAAGGGTGGAACGGGGGAAGGGTGGAATGAAGTGAAGGGTGGAACGGGGGAAGGGTGGAATGAAGTAAGGGTGGAACGGGAAGGGTGGAATGAAGTGAGGGTGGAACGGGGGAAGGGTGAATGAAATAAGGGTGGAACGGGGGAAGAAGGGGGGAAGGGTGGAACGGGAAGGGTGAAGGGTGGAACGGGTGGAACGGGAAGGGTGGAATGAAGTAAGGGTGGAACGGGGGAAGGGTGGAATGAAGTAGGGTGGAACGGGGGAAGGTGGAATGAAGTAAGGTGGAACGGGGGAAGGGTGAATGGTAAGGGTGGAATGGAACGGGGGAAGGGTGGAATGAAGTAAGGGTGGAACGGGGGAAGGGTGGAATGAAGTAAGGGTGAAGGGTGGAATGAAGTGAGGGTGGAACGGGGGAAGGGTGGAATGAAGTGCAGGGTGGAACGGGGGAAGGGTGGAATGAAGTAAGGGTGGACGGGGAAGGGTGGTGAAGTAAGGGTGGAACAGGGTGGAATGAAGTAAAGGGTGGAACGGGGGAAGGGTGGAATGAAGTGAGGGTGGAACGGGGAAGGGTGGAATGAAGTGAGGGTGGAACAGGGGAAGGGTGGGAATGAAGTAAGGGTGGAACGGGGGAAGGGTGGAATGAATGAGGGTGGAACGGAAGGTGGAATGAAGGGGTGGAACGGGGAAGGGTGGAATGAAGTGAGGGGTGGAACGGGGGGAAGGTGGAATGAAGTGAGGTGGAACAGGGGAAGGGTGGAATGAAGTGAGGGTGGAACGGGGAAGGGTGGAATGAAGTAAGGGTGGAACGGGGAAGGGTGGAATGAAGTGAGGGTGGAACAGGGGAAGGGTGGAAGAAGTAAGGGTGGAACGGGGGAAGGGTGGAATGAAGTAAGGGTGGAACGGGGGAAGGGTGGAATGAAGTGAGGGTGGAACGGGAAGGGTGGAATGAAGTGAGGGTGGAACGGGGGAAGGGTGGAATGAGTGAGGGTGGAACGGGGAAGGGTGGAATGAGTAAGGGTGGAACGGGGGAAGGGTGGAATGAAGTAAGGGTGGAAGGGGTGGAAGGGTGGAATGAAGAGGGTGGAACGGGGAAGGGTGGAATGAAGTAAGGGTGGAACGGGGGAAGGGTGGAATGAAGTGAGGGTGGAACGGGGGAAGGGTGGAATGAAGTAAGGGTGGAACGGGGGGGGAAGGGTGGAATGAAGTGAGGGTGGAACGGGGGAAGGGTGGAATGAAGTAAGGGTGGAACGGGGGAAGGGTGGAATGAAGTGAGGGTGGAACGGGGGAAGGTGGAAAGTGAGGGTGGAACGTGGGAAGGTGGAATGAAGTGAGGGTGGAACGGGGGAAGGGTGGAATGAAGTAAGGGTGGAACAGGGGAGGGTGGAATGAATGAAGGGTGGAACGGGGAAGGGTGGAATGAAAGTGAAGGGTGGAACGGGGAAGGGTGGAATGAAGTGAGGGTGGAACGGGGGAAGGGTGGAATGAAGTGAGGGTGGAACGGGGGAGGGTGGAATGAAGTAAGGGTGGAACTGGGGAAGGGTGGAATGAAGTGAGGGTGGAACGGGGGAAGGGTGGAATGAAGTGAGGGTGGAACGGGAAGGGTGGAATGAAGTGAGGGTGGAACTGGGGAAGGGTGATGAAGTAAGGGTGGAACGGGGAAGGGTGGAATGAAGTGAGGGTGGAACGGGGGAAGGGTGGAATGAAGTGAGGGTGGAACAGGGGGAAGGGTGGAATGAAGTGAGGGTGGAACGGGGGAAGGGTGGAATGAAGTGAGTGGAACGGGGGAAGGGTGGATGAAGTGAGGGTGGAACGGGGGAAGGTGGAATGAAGTAAGGGTGGAAAGGGGAAGGGTGGAATGAGTAAGGGTGGAACGGGGGAAGGGTGGAATGAAGTAAGGGTGGAACGGGGGAAGGGTGGAATGAAGTGAGGGTGGAAAGCGGGGGAAGGGTGGAATGAAGTGAGGGTGGAACGGGGGAAGGGTGGAATGAAGTGAGGGTGGAACGGGGGAAGGGTGGAATGAAGTGAGGGTGGAACGGGGGAAGGGTGGAATGAAGTGAGGGTGGAACGGGGGAAGGGTGGAATGAAGTGAGGGTGGAACGGGGGAAGGGTGGAATGAAGTTAAGGGTGGAACGGGGGAAGGGTGGAATGAAGTGAGGGTGGAACAGGGGGAAGGTTGGAATGAAGTGGGGTGGAAGAAAGGGTGGGTGGGGTGGAAAGGGGGAGGTGGAATGAAGTAAGGGTGGAACGGGGGAAGGGTGGAATGAAGTAAGGGTGGAACGGGGGAAGGGTGGAATGAAGTGAGGGTGGAAACGGGGGAAGGGTGGAATGAAGTGAGGGTGGAACGGGGGAAGGGTGGAATGAAGTAAGGGGTGGAACGGGGAAGGGTGGAATTGAAGTAAGGGTGGAACGGGGGGGAGGGTGGAATGAAGTAGGGGTGGAACAAAGTGGGGGAAGGGTGGAATGAAGTGAGGGTGAACGGGGGATAAGGGTGGAATGAAGTAAGGGTGGAACGGGGGAAGGTGGAATGAAGGGTGTGAGTAAGGGTGGAAACGGGGGAAGGGTGGAATGAAGTAGGGTGGAAGGGGAAGGGTGGAATGAAGTAAGGGTGGAACGGGAAGGGTGAATGAAGTGAAAGGGTGGAACGGGGGAAGGTGGAATGAAGTGAGGGTGGAGGGTGGAAGTAGGTGAGGGAAGGGTGGAATGAAGGGTGGAACGGGGGAAGGGTGGAATGAAGTAGTGGACGGGGAACAGGTGGAACAGGGAAGGGTGGACATGAAGTGAGGGTGGAACGGGGGGAAGGGTGGAATGAAGTAAGGGTGAAGTGGACGGGGGAAGGGTGGAATGAAGTAGGGTGGAACGGGTGGGGTGGAATGAAGTAAGTGGTGGAACGGGGGAAGGCAGGGTGAATGAGTAAGGGTGGAACGGGGGAAGGGTGTGGAATGAAGTAAGGGTGGAATGCCAACAAAAGGTGGAGGGTGGAAGTAGAACGAGGGAAAGGTGGAACGGGTGGAAGGGGGAAGGTGGAATGAAGTGAGGGTGGAACAGGGGGAGAGGGGATATAAAAGGGTGGAATGACGGGGGGCATGTAAGGGTGAACACAGGTGAACGGGGCCCAACAAAAAAGAAATGAATAATGTAGGAGCTGGAACGGGGAAGGGTGGAATGAAGTAAGGGTGGAACGGGGGAAGGTAATGGAAGTGAAGGCGTGATGGGGGGAAGGGTGGAATGAAGTGAGTGGGGTGGAACGGGGGAAGGGGTGGAAGCTGAAGTAAGGGTGGAATCAGGGGGAGGTTGCCCAAAGAATGAACGGAAGTGAGGGTGAATAGAACGGGGGAGGGTGGAGAACAAGGGCGGTGAATCAGGAATGAAGTGAGCCGTAAGATAAGGGTGGAACGGGGAAGGGTGGAATGCCCTAGGCGGTGAAGGGACTTGTGAGAAGTGCTAGACCTGGAACGGGGGAAAGGGTTGGAAATGAGTGAGTGATGGGCCAGTGCATCTGAACGGGCCAATTGTCTGCGGGGCCAAAGGTGAAATGACAAGTGACTGTGTGTCCTTTAAGACGCCTGGAACGGGGAAAGGGTGGAATTAGAAGTAAGGCGAAATGGTAGAAAGGTGGACGCGGGGAAGGCATGAAGTGAATGAAGTGATCTGACGGGGGAAGGTGGAGATTGAGCAGTAAGGGGGACGGGGAAGGGTGAAGCTGGAACTGTCAGCTTTAAGCCTGGTGGAACCATAAACGGGGGAACTTGCGGGTGAGGGTGGAGAAGTAAGGGAAAGAGGTGGCATACGTGGGGAAGGCCTGAATGAATGAGCGGCTGGAGCACGGGGAAGGTTGGACCCCCTATGCAGTAAGGGGTGGTTGGACACACGGGGAAAGGGTGGGAATTGACAAGTAAGGTCGTGAATCGGTGCGGGGAGGGCTGGAATGATCCCCAGTAATAGGTTGAAAGGAAGAAATAAAACCTGTGGACAGTGTGTGAAGGGTCGGGGGGGTAAGTGGAATGACGTGAGTGGCAACAGGGAACGGGGAAATCAATAACGTGGCTTGTGAGCGAATGAAGTAAGGGTGGAACGGGGGAGCCGGTTGGAGGAATGAATTGAGGGCGAACGGGGGAAGGTGTGAATGAAGTAAGCTGTCGCGATGGGAACGGTGGAAGGTGGAGGATGTTGAAGTGGTGTGGAATAGAGGGTGGAAACAGGGAAAGGCAGTGGAATGAAGTAGGTGGAGACGGAGAGAAGTGGTAATAGTCTGCAGTCACTGTGCTGCGTGTGGAACGGGGGAGGGTGAATTGAAGTAAGGGAAAGGTGGAACGGGGGAAGGTGGAATGAAAGTCGAGTGGAACGGGGAAGGGTGGAATGAAGTAAGGTGGAACGGGAAGGGTGGAATGACTGAGGGTGGAACGGGCAGGGGGAATGATAAGGGAAGTGAACGGGGGAAGGGTGGGAATGAAGTGGGTGAACGGGGGGAAGGGTGGAATGAAGTAAGCGGTGGAACGGGGGAAGGGGGAATGGAAGTAGGGTGGAACGGGGGGAGGGGAATGAAGTAGGGAACGGTGGAACGGGGGAAGGGTGGAATGAAGTAAGTGGACGGGGGGAGGGTGGAATGAAGTAAGGGTGGAAGGGGGGAGGGTGGAATGGTAGGAGAGGTAAGGGTGAACTGGGATGGGGTGAGGGGTAAGGGAGGAGGGTGGAGATGTAAGTAAGGGTGTGAATTGTCGAACGGCCGGTGGGTTGTGGAGGGGTAGGGAGGTGGTGTTGTGACGTAGGGTTGGTGGAATGAACGCAGTAAGGGCTTGGAACGGGGGAAGGGTGGAGGAGTGAAAGTAAGGGCTTGGAATGGTTGGAAGGGGGTCCTGGTAAGGATGCACAGGGGAAGGGTGGATGAAGTAAGGCGTGGAATGGGGAAGGTGATGAAGTGAGGGTGGAACGGGGGAAGGGAATGAAGTAGGGTGGAACGGAAGGGTGGCAATGAAGTAAGGGTGGAACAGGGGAAGGGTTGGAATAAGAAGGGTGGAACGGGGAAGGGTGGGAATGAAGTAAGGGGAACGGGTGGAAGGGTGAATGAAGTAAGGGTGAACGTGGAAGGGTGAATTAAGTAAGGGTGAATGGGTGGACAGGGTGAATAAGTAAGGTGGAACGGGGGAGGTGGAATGAAGCTAAGGGTGGCCGGGGAAGGGTGGAATGAAGTG